>JAASFQ010000666.1:0-16714 GCA_023333845.1 Globisporangium polare | reverse complement strand
TCGACGATCCAGCGCCAACCCCTCCGTACTCGATGATATTGGCGCGTTTGCGCACTTGGCGTTGAACACGCTGGTCGTCCTGCACGACGAGTCCAGTGGCGTGGTCGAGAAGTGAGCGCAGCACCGAGGCGAGCTGCTCGTGGCAAGGGAAAAGCTGCGACACTGGATTCCCGCTCGAAGCGCCGCGACAGCATAGAGTATGAAGTGAGCAAGACAGTGAAGATACAGAAGAGAGCCGTAGTCAGCAAGATAAATGAAGAAATGAAGTCAAGCTATTATCAGAAGCTCGAGCCATCTCAACTGAAGCAAACCGAGCTCATTCATTTTGACGCACACATGAAGGTGACGAGTACTCATGTGATGGTGGGTGCTAACTACTCCGCACTCGCCGCATCACTCCAAGCTGTGCCCGAGTGGTGCTTGACCATCCGGTTTGTCGAACATCAGCAGAGGAAGCACAGGTTGCCATCAAGGTCAAAGATCTGCGGTATACGCTTTCTCGTCGTGGTCAGCGAGGCCGCACTTTACGGATTAGAAAAGTAGACCTAACTCTCCTTGATTTGCGTGGGTCTCACAGCAGTGAAAGACGACCGGGACTGTGCTGTGATGGGATGGTCATGAAATCGTGATAACATGATATTCACTGTGTAGAGCGGCATTTTCACTCGATATTTCTTGATATTTACGGAAAACGTTAGACTGTTGTGTTGAGTTCTGTTACCATTACATTTCACTTGGATAAGATTGTGTGACCAAGGCTCCGTGTGGAGATAATAGTGGTGGGAGATTATTGTAAATTACGGTATTCTTACCTTCGAAAGGGCTCCTCACTCTATCAGGATCGGGGTACCGAACCCCTCCCATACGTTTCTACGAGCTTTGATTGGTCAAAATAAATACCTTCGCGGAACACTGTTGAGGCAAATCTATCCCGACACAGTGGATCAGAGCTCAGCAAAGGGACTGGTTGAACAAAGAGAGAAGATGTTGTCAGGAAAGCAGAGCAAGTCAAGATAGATTGAGCACCACGTGTTTCTTCTGGTGTTTCTGCATCTGTCACGTCGATGAGAGTGCTGATGACCTCGCTCTTCACACACGAAAAAGCGCTCAAGTACCTGGTGGCTGGTGATATATATATTGACAGCATACTTTCGACGAGATGTACAATGAACAGTTCAACTTGACCTACGCTGCCACCAAATTCGCTTACTTCGCATCTTTGCTTGTTATCTTCCAAGCGACTGTGTGAAGCATGCTCAAGAACCTGACGTCGAATGTCATGACCCGTGTGGTTATTCGCAATATTCGCATTGCCATAGGCGATAGCACGACAGTGCAGCTTGAAGGAACTGATGAACAGAAGGAAATCGCGACCAGCTCACCAGCCCCGCGTAACAGTAAAGTTAGAGTGAGGGACGGCATAGGTGATAATCTGATATGCAATAAATCACAAGGTGTTGCCGATATAGCTTCAGGAGATCAGCAAATTGAGTCCGCTTGGTGAACAGATGAGATGAGCGATTTGATGCTCTGTGTTTGCGCACAAGCCGCAACACACTGGACTATCACTCCTTCAACTACCTGCTTCACTGAATCATAGCTTGAGTTCATACCAGAACATAACCTGGGCAGCCAGCAATATCGGTAAAAGCAACCACAAGATCCTACATATCATCCAAATGGCATATCAAATAAATGACGACGCAAAGTTTTAGTTACAGAGCATAACACAATCGTCAAATTGGCGCATGTAGAGCTATTTCAATGGCGACGGAGAACCGATTCCTTCGTCGTCTTCCTTGGGAGCACAGATGCCATGGGCATCGGCAAATAGGGTCTCAGCGTCAATGTCCGCAGCAGAACCCCAAAAGAGAATAATCATCCAGAGATCTTGTGGCTCCACGATTGGCATGTCAAAGTCGTGGCCCTCTCGCACGAGATCATGCTTGAAGTCGCTCCGTACCTCTTTTAGATGCTTGATCTGGACAGCAGACAGCATTGACATTGTCAGAGCTCGGTAATCAGCACCCCAGCACACACAAAGCAGTCATTAATAAGCACTGATGTTCGATCGGCATTTGCCCGACGACACTGGCGTGCTGGCCTGTTGGCTTATCTCCTTCGCAGTGAGGATCAACACACCCTTGGCGCTGGCGTTGTTCTTGGCTTTGCCTGTCATATTTCCAACATTTTCGAACATTTTCATCGTACAATACGAGTCAATACATGAGCAGCTGTGCGATCTGAGGCTGGAGCATCAAACAAGCGCCATTCCGGAGAGAGCAAGCAGTTGGCACTCTCCATGTTTCACAAGAAACATCTTGACGACGCGCTGGTTGGCGAACTGACTTGGCTGAAGGTGGCGCAGCGATAGAGGGTGATTGATGCGAAGTTCTATGTTGTCATTTCGAAATCAAGCAACGAGCACCGTGCCGCCAATCATGGTCTTCGAAACGGTCCCGTCGATCCTGAGGCCTCGGTAGGAGTATTGTGAAAATGCTGCGACTCCCTCGTGGTGGACAGTTATCAAGCGCCGGAAGTTCCTCAGCACGCCTCGTGGCCATGTTTCTTCAGTTCATCAACGTTGGCAAGGACACACGGGTACTAGGAATAGCCGTCACCGTAGAACTCGTCCATGACCCGCTTGAACGCATTCACGCCACTCATGTACAACGCTGGAATGTCCATCTTTTCTGCTTTACGCTTGATCATGACTGATGAGGTTCTTCTCTAATCGAACTTCAAGAAATACTCGCGAAGCTCAGTGTTCTGCATGAGGTACTTTGCAGTGCTGAAGAGCTTCTTGCCTTAAATGGAGAAATCGAGCTGGCACGAATGCGGACTGAGTTGTAGAGGGTGACTGAAGTAGGTAAATACGAACTACGGAAGGAAGTTGCATTCGAGGACGCGGCATGCAACTTTGTGCCGATGCGTGTCGCTCTTTGCCAGGTGTCAGCAACATCCCACACCCTCACTGGCTCGTGAATGTTACAAGTAATTTACTCGGTGGTATATAAAAGGGGCAGAAACGTTATGGACGACTGAAAAGGGCCATTGTCTTTATTTCCCTTAAATTAATCTGCGCTAACAATATTGATAAATACTCGAGTATATTGTGCTTAAATCAATGGACAAATACATATCCTGCTCGGTAATTTGCGATGCTTGCGGAGGTCAGGCAGATGGCTCCAACCAAATCCGTTGCTCCAAATCAATCTGTGCCAGCAAATGACGCCAACCTGCTCCTCTCCTCTTGTTGTCCAAGCAGGTTCCTCTTTCCACACAGTCATCTCTGTATGAATCATGCACATGAACGCTACAGTTTATCCTATGAACACATCATTTCGCCTTGCGTGAACACCTCAGGCAGCAGCAACAGCCTTGCTGTGACTCGGTTGTTGTTCCGACGACGGGTGCACTCCCTGGAGGTCTCGGCTCTCCTTGGGTTTTCTGCCTCGTCGCGGCCGGCTGGCCTGCTGATGTTGTTCTTGCAGGTGATAGACATTGTCACCTGCATCACCACGTGGCTTGCTCTTCTTCTTGCTCTTCAGTTTCGACTCGCCTGCCGCGTCACTCGAACTTTTCTCCTTTTTGTTGGGTGAGATCCTGTCGCCTTGGATGCCTCCCGGAGTCGTACCAGCTGGCTTCACTTTGCTTGTCTTCTTCTTTTTGGACGATACAGTGTCGCCGCTCTGCTGGTGCGAACTGCGATCTTCATCTTCAGAAGCTTGAACTCGCGGCTCATCTGAGGCACCATCCCGCTTCTTCTTGCCCGGCGTGCCTGTTGCCTTCCGCTCCACTGCACTCTCCTGTCGCAGCTCTTTCGGTGCACTTTTGTCTTTCTTCGAAGGCGTCTTGCTGGTGTTTTTTCTTGCTGTTCCACCGACACTTGCTTGCTTTGCTTTCGCCATTTCGCGCTCCATCTCGATCTGTGCGAGAATCTGGCGCTGCTGCTCCAGAAAGTCTTGGTTCGCCTGGATTTGCTGCACCTCGGCGAGCGAGATGTGGCTTTGCGACTCACACAAGCCCCAGCTGTTAACAGTGGACGTGCGCCGAGCAAAGCCACCGTTGCGAGCTTTCGCCGCCGCCTCAGCTGCGATCCGAGCCTGCTCTTCCTCTTGGATCTCCTTCAAGGTCTTCGCCGGAGATCGGACAACGTGAGCTGGCGCAGCCATCCATGAAGGCTTTGCTTCTTCAATTGGTTCGGCGTACCCGCCTCCTTTCTTGCGGTCATTGCGCGAAGGCTTCTTCATAAACGCGTCAAGGGAGAACGTCGACAGAAGCTGGCGCTCAGAGCCGTCCTGCGCCAGCAAAAGCGACTTGGAAGCTTGAAGTGCAGGAGACGAAGTGAACGTGAGACTCGGGCTCGCAGAGATGCTCGACTTTCTCAGACTCGAAACAGTACTAGCTGGAGCCTGCTGGTCCAAGCTGCTCTTCCGCGATGGCCTTGGTTTCCCAAGGCTGAACCCGTCGCTTGGTCCCTCTTGCTGCTGTTGTTGCTGAGAGGAGACTGCAGGACTGAAAGGTGGTACAGTGGCAGAGATGTTGGACGCGACCTTCCACGGACTGAAAAAGTCGCGAGCCACTGGTGTTGGCGTTGGAGCTTCGACCTTTGGCTGCTCCTCCTTTTTCTTCGGATCGAGAAACTTGTCGAGCGACACGAACTTGGCTGCTTTCCTCCGAGGGACCTTGGCTGGAGTCACTGCTTCGCTGACCCCATCAACTCGCTCTTCATCAGCCATGGAGCTTTTGGCAATAGGATCCTTTGCACTCTTTCCCGCAGCTGCCTTGGCGGTAGCTGGAGCAGTAGCAACAGCGGTGAGCATCGGTGACTTCTGATCACGCTTAAAGACGACCTTGCCGACCTTCTTCTCCATCATCCGCTGCTTGTCGAGAGCAAAGTCTCGCAGCGCTGTGAGCACGGGCGACGGTGGTACTTGCTCCACAGCCAGGACCACGTGCAGCTGCTTCACTTCGAGCTTCATCTTGTCCATCGGCGGGAGGAAAAGCTCAAAGAGGAGATCGAGTCGCTCACGGCCGACTATTTCCAGGATCGCGTCCCAGTTCATGCGCATGAACTCGAACGCGTACTGCTCCAGGCTTGCTGTCGCAAATGCGTTCGCGTACTTCCAGAGCGTCACGCAGTTCGACAAATCCATGAACTCGGTCACCCGTTGCTGCACCAAGTTCAGCAGCGAAGGAATGACGGGGCCACCGCCTTCGCCTGATGAAGCAGCCACACGTGATCCATCATTCGGAGATCTTGGGTTGTACGGCGCAACGAGGACAGCCGTGTGCTGATGGCCCGTGGCGACGGAGATGGCCTTCTTCACTCCAGGGACGCGCTTCGGGTTTGGTTGCCACGTGTTCCCCTGGCCGTGCCCGAGCACATTCTGCGATCCGCAGCCCCATGTGATCAGGTTGCCGTCCGCCGTCACAACGGCACAGTGATCTTGCGATGCACAAATGCTGGCGACGCGTCCAAACTTGGCGAGCGACACCTTCTGAGGAGCTCCTGGCAACACAAACTCCTTTTGTTTGCTGCTTGGGTGTGAGAGCGCTTGGCCGTTGTGACCCCACGTGTAAACAGAACCGCACCTCGACAGTGCGATCGAGTGATTCTGTGCGCATGAGATCTGCAAAATGTCCGTGCTCCGCTGCTTCCACGAAGGGATCCACGCGTCACTCATGAGCACACTGCCCGTGCGCGTCTTGTCCTTGAAGTTGATGCGCGTCGGGTAGTTGGAGCCGTACCCAAACTGCCACACCTGTCCGTGGCTCTGACCATTGCGCGAGCATTTCAGGATCACGCTCGTGTGGGAATCCGAGAGTGCCACTTGGACAGCTTGCACAGCGTCGTACTCTTCGTAGATCACCGACACGGGGTGGTTCAGCAGCAGTGGGTCGACACATTTTGGCGCGGGGTAAGGCTGGTCCGTCCCAAAGCCTTCCTTGCGGCCGAGCTGGCCTTTCTTGTTGCTACCCCACGTGAAGACAGCACCGTCGTCGCCACAGATCGCCGCCGAGTGGCAGCTCGAGGCCGCAATGTCGGTCATAAAGCTGCCGCGGAACGCGTCGATGCGCTTCGGCGTCATGCGCGACTGCTGCGTGCAGCTCTTGAGACTGTGCCCCAGTTGGCCAAAGCTGTTGGCGCCCCATGAAAAGACCTGACCACTTCGAGAGAGCGCCAGCGTGTGGTTCTCGCCCGCCGCGACTTTTACGATCGGAATCTGGTCCAGCGACAGGATTTGCGTCGGCTCGACGTGGCTATTCACAAGAACAGACACAGCACAATCTTGTGAGTCATTCTCTAATTCCATATAAACCGCAAAAGAACATTCTAACCAAATAACATACTCGAATTCGGTGCCTGTGCCGAGACGTCCGCCCTTCCCAAAGCCCCAGACGAAGCACTCGCCGGCCGCGTTCAGCGCGATCGTGTGGTACTTGCTGGCACTGATCTGGACGATCGCCGACGTGATCGGCAGCTCCACGGGCCGTGGAAATGTCTGCACGTCTGCATTCGGGAGGTGGTATCCAAGCTTCAACGGAGACAACAGTGAGTAATTGACATTTAAACTAGACTTTGTCTGCAATATTGCAAGCTCACCTGGAAATCCGCCTTGCCAAACGTGAACACAGATCCGCCGCGCGTCGCCTGCTCGTCGCGCTCGAGGAATTCGTTCTCGTGGTGGAAAATGTCCGCGAGGCGCCCCGAGAGCAGCTCAATCACGCTGTGGTTGGCGAAATCGCACACCTGGTGCAGGTACGTGTGCATAAATTTCTTGCCAAAGTGCACGCGTGCGTGACGGAGCAGCAGTAGCGTCGCTACAAATACGCACACATTTCGTAGACGTCACACAGTCAGCCGGCCGCTTGCCCGAGCGCCCACGTAAATGCGAGTTCATGCGGACGTACTCGAGAGTCGGTCGTGGAAGGCGCTGCGGTGCAGCGGAGTCCATCCGGATTCCTACTCACATAGCGAGCAGTGCACACACTCAACGAGTTAGTGTGTTCCCCCATCACGCACATACACCAAACGTGTGGCTGCGCAGGGCAGACACAAGCAACGCACCCAGTCCTTCGCCATGAGGTTGGCGTTGTGCTGCAGCAGCACGCGCACGACGTCGTCGTGGCCGCGCGACGCCGCGAGATGCAGCGCCGTCTCGCCCAGGTCGTTCGCGTCGTCCACGGGCACGAGCGCGTCCACGAGCATGCGCTCGACCTCGCTGGCGTCGTTGCGCTGCGCGTAGAGCCAGAGCGTCATCACGTCCGCAGTCATGTTCGTGTGGCTTCTGGTCTTCTCGTGTGTGTAGTAAATGTGAAATTTCTCGTCTTCCAGTGACGCAATCGGGGCGAGTGATACACCGTCGGAAAGCGCGCGACGAGGGGGGCGTGAGTGAGTGAGTGGTCCTGTGGATGCTGGTGGCTGTCGCTGGCGCCGTGTTCCCCGCTTTGCAGAGAGAAGATCTGTCCCGTGGGGAACGCGCTTTAGACGGCCATGGTCGCTCGCGCTCCGCCCTTGTTTGACAGATTGCTTTTGGGCCGCTCGCGCACACTCGAAAACGAAGGATTTCTCGTCCTGTCCCTCGCTTAGATTAGATGGGGACAGATTCCGAATAAGCTGTATTGATGCTTACACAGAGAGTTTAAATGGATTTGTCCGATTGTCCCGAACTTGAAGCTTTCTGGGAGCGTCAGAAAAACTGGCAGCGCGCAATTTTGATGATGCACCCACCACTTTGATGAAACGCATTACGAACCTGGCGTGTTGTGCTCATGAGCCTGCACCGTCGCGATTGTTGCTCTTCGACAAGCCCGTTCAGAGCATGGCGTTGCGCTGCGTCCGCAGCCCAAGTGCCTGCTCGTGTCGCCATTGAACAACGTCAAGCAATATCTGCTGATCAATGACGGTAACCAGAATGTCAATGCCGATGCGGAAAAGAAGTAGACTCTCCGCGCGCACAGTCGGAAATGGTTCGTTCTGTCTCCTTATCCGTTCTTCACTTTTCCCCCTTCGAGTCGCTGCTGCTTGGGTTGCCCACTTGGCCGTTGCCTGTCAGTGTCGCCCCCTTTCCAAGACGGTCACACACAATCGTGATGTGCTTCTTGAGCTTTTTCACGTCCTCTGGCATCGCCAGGTCGCTCGCCTGGCCTGCCGCTCCTGCAGCTGAACTATTCGCATCTTTCGCCTGCGGCTGCTTCGCCAGCAGCGTGCGGAGCAACTCTGTCATCGCACTGTCAGTCCGCTCTTCCCAACCTTGCTCGATCGCGCCGTTTCCACTCTCGTTCACGATCGGAGAGAGGTACGACTGCAGCACCCGCGAGCTCTCCTCGTCCAGATGAAAACGGTACTTGATGAGCATGAGGATCAGGTACACGCAGCACGAGAGGCGGTTCGCAGCAATCACGAGCTTCGCCTCGACGTCCTCCATTCGGTGCGAGAGCGTGATCAGCTGCTCGTACGTGCCATGGAGTAGCACGTCGAGGCAATTGACGGGGGCGGGGTTGCGGTCTTTGTATCGGACGAGTAGGCGCTTCTGGATCACTCGGAACTGGTGTGCGCGGTCGTTCAGCTCAGCTGAGAGCTCGAGTTTCTCCTTCCGAAGTCCGAAGTGGGTATCTATCGTCGCAAAGAAGTCTGCCAGCGGCAGCGGCTCCTGATAGAAAACCTCCAAGGTCGATGCGTTCTCGCTGTCGCTGTCTTTACTCTCTGCCCCTTGCGATCGCGCATCAAAGTGGGCTTTCAGTCGTGCCACGAGCTCATTCGACACCATCCAAAGCGCCTCCAGCTCGTTGGCTTGGATTCGATATCGACCTGCGTTCTTCGACACGAGGATCGTGGCTTCCACGCCGTTGTAGTACTGGAAGCTCATGACGTTCGTGCCCGAGCCTCCGACAACCTGCTTCGCCCACTCTGGGGTGCAGAATGGCTGGTGGAACATTTCTTCAAACAGGCTCGTAAGCTCGAGCGGTTCTTGGTTTGTCTCCAGTGTGAACTTGAACGTACTGGACTTGACTGGGGGAACGAGGCGGCACATCATGCACATTGGTAGCTTCACACGGCATTGAGAGACTCGCGGCTGTCCAGTCTCGAGCGTGTAGGAGGCAGAGATGATCACTTCGAGCGATGTGGGCATCACGACCGCATTTGGACGCAAGATGACGGGGATAATCAGCGGTGTCGACGACTTTCCGTCGATCGAATCGATCACGATCGACGATTCGCTTGGGACGATGTTCTCTGGCGCGAAGATGGACAGCGAGACGTTGGAAACCCGCGTTGATCCAGTGTACGTCACGTATATTCTCATAGTGAGCTGCACACTTTTGCCGAGCGCGTCGGCTGTTGAAGCTGACGCACCGCCGCCCTTCTGCCGATGGAAGTCGTCCCCTCGCTCGGGTACTGCATCGAGGATCGTCGGTACTTGAGCGCGAATGAGCACGCGATCCTTCGGTTCTGTGCGCCGTTCGCCCTGCGATCTTCGGATCACGTTGAGCAGCTGCCGGTGCTCTTCGTCCATCTCCTCGTAGTTCACATCCTTCACGTCCGGCGTCACCACGGACGTGGACGGCGGATCCGTCCCCATGTAGTTCACGCTCAGCGCTCCTTCCGAATCGAGACTGACAATCATGCCGCTTGTGTTTGCAAATTCTGCTACGTGTAGCGCGACTGGGACGGTCGAAGGACATGCCGACCAGATCAAAGTCTTGTCCTTGAACACTGTCCAGAGCTTTGAGTGGCTCGCAACCAGCAGGTTGTCCAGCAGTCCACCCTCTCCATTGTTGCTCGGCGATCGATGAAAGAGACACATCGCTGACGGGTGAAAGCCGAGACGCTTCTGCATGAAGATCTCGCCATGGGGCTTAATCCCAAACAACGTGAACTCTCCGAGCACGATCAGATCGAACGTGGAGGCGTTCTCCTGATAGTAGCATCGGCCGACGCGAATGTCTAAGATGGTCTCACCCAAGTTCAGCTTCCAGTCGCAGTGGATCAGTTTCGACCCAGAGCCCGCGGCTTCCGGATGCTCGTCTACGTCCAACGAATTCGCTTTCTTCTTCTTGAGGGACGCCGACGCCAGCACTTGGTAGCGATAGCACTCGAGCTGCAGGTCCGAGGTCGCCGCGATGATCGCGTCCATGCCAGGAGCGTAGCATATGGCGCCGGGGAGAAAATTGTTATTCAGTGGCTGGATGAACGCAAAGCGATCTTGCTCGAAGAACTGCAGTCTTCCGTCCAACGACTGCACACAGAGGTGGTCGCGATCTGTGCGCGCGTTCGCTGTGCTGCCGAACGGGCCGCAAAGCATGTTGAACGCTGTAAAATGCTCACCGTCGATGCCCAAAAGGTGCTCGTACCGCAGCGTGAGCTTAAAGTAGCTTGCTGACATGCCGCTGCCGCCGACGCCCTCCACCGTGTACACGCTCAGCCGTCGAGGATGTAGGATCGCAAGCGCAAGCATGTGTTGGTTGCTGTGATAGTAAACGTGTGTTAGTTCCCAGCGAGGCTCACACCACCATCAAGTACTCAGTGACACGTACGGGATGAAGTAGCCCATCTCGATTTGGAGGATCGGGTGGTGCAGATTCTCTTCCAGCAGCAAGTGCTCGATCCTGAACTCGTTGTGGGTCGGCGAGTACATGCGCAGCACGCCATTCAGGCTCCCCGTCACGATTTTCACTACGAGTCGCGCATGCATATAAGGCAGTGGTTAGGAGATCAACAATGCCCAGTCATATAAACATGGAGACGCGCATTTCGCTTCATGATAACTGCACACGCACCTTGCCCGGACGTGTCGTTGTCCACGTTGCCGACCACGAGCGCGCCGTGCGTGTACTCCTCGCAGCTCTCGCCCTTGACGCTCCACCACTCACGCACCTGGAAGAGCGACATCGCTGCTTCGTTCTACTACGAGCTCTCGAGCAGCAACCAGCTTGGACACGGGCGACGCTCTGCACACAGCTCAGCTCGCTCGCTATGGGCTTTGGCTTCAGACGGCGCGCCATGCACCCGTTCGCTCGTGCGCTTTCGAGGCGGCGTCGCTTCAAGGCAAAGGAAACGTGGTCGGACCGGACCGGTTCGGTTTGTCACTGAGCCGGTCCCGCGATATTTTTCACCCAATCAGATGTGTTACTGCACATTTTATGCCAATTACAAGATGCACAAATAAATAGCCAATGACAGTAATCCATTCAGCTCCGATTTTGTGACGCGGTCATTTTCAGCCAATGGGGTGCTGTCAGCGCATCGCACACGAAAAAATTCTTTTGGACAAGGCGCTGAACACGCGACCAAAGACGGCAAAAAGAGAAAGAAGCGTCATCCGCGTCATCTGCAAGGACTTTGACGTGCGTGTTTCATCCATCAGCGAGCGCCCCGCAATAGTGCGCGCGTGCTCAGCCACAAGCCGCTGCTCGTCGAGTGCGTCTCCCCTTGCACCTGTGCTGCGCGTGGCGTGTCTGTCGTTGTCGCGCTAGTTGCTGTGCACTTGCTGTTCTTGTTATTGCTGTTGCGTGACGTGTGCTTGAATTGGAGCAATGTCGCACTCGCTGCCGGAGGGCTGGTTCGAGAGCGGCCACGGGTCCATTGTGGTGTTCGTGAAGGACTTCCGCGACCCGCTCGAGCGCAAGAAGAAGCTCATGCTCAAACCCTGGGCGAGCATCAAAAACATCAAGGACCAGCTGCAGGTCGTCTTCAATGTGCCCTCGAACGCGCAGAAGCTCTTCTTCCAGGGCCGCGAGCTCAAGAACGCGCACAACCTGCAAGAGAGCGGCATCTACCAGGACAGCGCAGTGATCGACTTTGTGGCGCGGAGACAGCAGAATTTTGCGCTTTTCTACGGTGATGCAGCTCCTCCATCGGCAGAGGCACTACCAGCAGCCTCTCGACTTGCAAAGGCGACAGCTGGCAAGTTTGTAGCGTTCAACAGTGGAAGCAACAGCAGTAGCGCAAGCTTCAGCAGCAGCAAAGTGACAGCATCGCAATCACGACCAGGTGCTAGAGCGAGAGAGAACCTGCGACCGGAGCAAGCGCCAGTGATCAACATTCACCCGTACGGCGCGCACTTGCTGCCAATTTCGCTGATGAAGATCACGCACCAGGTACTGCAATCGAAAGAGTCGCGCATTGATCATGTCTCGACTGGCTTGGCATTGTACTAACGCTTACTCTCGATTTGCGTGTAGGCTCTGCAAGGCCTCGCGCTTGGGCTGGCACCAGTCCTAGCAATGGACGGAACGGGCGGGACGTATTTCTTCAAGGATCCGTCCCACCGCAACGTTGGCTGCTTCAAGCCGCAAGATGAGGAGCCGTTTGGTCCGCACAATCCCCGTGGACTCGTGGGCGAACTCGGCCAGGTAAGAACATTGAACAGCCTTGGGTGTACGGATTGTCACTCAGTTGAGGCTCACGATGATTGCGCAATGAATTTCCAGAGCGGTCTTCGAAGAGGGATCTTGTCAGGAGAAGCTTGTGAGCGTGAACTGGCAGCATATCTTCTCGACAAGGTTAGTACATCTGCTTGCATCTGTATACTCTGTGTTGATAAAGAGCTAGCCTCTCTGATGCATCATCGCTCTTTGCAGGATCACTTCGCTGGCGTCCCTGCCACTTCGCTGGTGGAGGCTCGGCATCCTGTGTTCAAGTACGGCGACGGCGGGCCGCACCACTTCAAGATCGGCTCCCTGCAGGAGTTCGTGCGTCACGACGACGTGGTGAGTGACCTGGCACCGAACCAGTTCACGCTGCACCAGGTGCACAAGATCGTGCTGCTGGACATGCGGCTGCTCAACACGGATCGCAACGACGCCAACATCCTTGTGCGCAAGAAGCGGTCGGCAACTTCCGGTCAGGTCGAGTACGAGCTCATCCCCATCGACCACGGGTACTGCCTGCCGCAGTTCCTGGAGATCGCGTGGTGCGACTGGTGCTGGTACAACTGGCCGCAGCTCAAGCAGCCGCTGAGCGCCGAGGACCGGCAGTACGTCTTGTCTCTGTCGGCGCTGGACGAGACTGAGGCGCTAGCCAAGAAAATCCCGCTGCGGAGGGCGTGCCGACGCAACATGATCATCGCGGGTATGGTCGTCCAGAAGGGCGTGAAGGCCAACCTCGTGCTCTACGACATTGCGCGCATCATGTGCCGTGACGACCTGGACGCGCCGTCGCCGCTCGAGAAGATGTGCTTGGACGCTTTTCACCAGGTGCAGGCGCAGCGGAAGGCAAGTGAGCAGCAACTGCAGACGCCGTGTCCCTCGACGTCCGCTCCGCCACCGACGTCCCCACGGAATGGCAAGGCCAACTTGCGGATCTCGATCGATGTGCCAGCAAGAGAGTCGTTCTCCGGTGGCCAGTCGCCGATCGACACTGGTGCACGGTCGCCGCCGGGCTTCTGGGCGAGTTTTGCGCCGTTCAGCGCCGATAATGACGACGACGATGACGAAGATTACGAGGACGACGAGCCTGCTTGTCCAGTGTCGCTGACGCCGCATAAGAATGGCCAGGTGCCGATCTTGAGTTGGGACCAAATAGCGTCCCAAGCTCTGTCAAATGCAGCCAAGCAGACCGAGCCAAACTCTGTGAATGGCATCAAGGGAGCCTTGAACTCCTCCTCAACTGGGGTCAATGGCGCTTTCAAGCCGCACCACACCCCGCCCAGTTCCTTCAGCGCCGAGCCGGAGCGTGACGAGTTCGAGACGCTCAACGACGCGCTCGACGAGAATGCGCAGGACGAGAAGCTCTTCCTGGCAATCCTGGGCCGCCTCATGGACGAGCAGGTGGACAAGTGCCGCCGCCGGAATCAGCAGCAGCCGACGCAACGGACGGCAACCTCTAGACGATAACAAAGCAAAGCCAAAAGACCACGGGAGCAAGCAAGCAGGTCAAGCAAGACCACCAAACACAATAAACAGACGATGCTGCTGCTTCAAGACCCATTGATGATGGCTCGCTGTGTTGTAAATCAGTTTAGCGAGACCGCTCGTTGCTCCTGCTGAAGTGGCGGATCGCCTGGTTGACAGTCGCGACGGCGCGCAGCTTTGCAAGTCGGTGCTGCTTCTTCTCCTGCCGGAGCTCCTTGCGCTCGTAGATCTCCGCGGGCTCCGGCAGTCCATTTGCAGCGAAGAGCTCCTCCCAGTGCTCGAGTGAGACCTGCAGTGCCTGGCGCAGGAACGTGAGCATCTGCTGCACTTCCACAATCAACAAATCGTCGCGGTGCAGCAGCAGAATGAGTCGGAAGAAGAGCTCCTTCTCGAACACGTGGCCCTCGTTCGCTATGCGGCGGATCGCGCGCACGAAGAACGACTCCGCCGGGTGCAGCGCCACCGCCTCACGCGCCAATAGCTGCCTAAGGAGGTCCTGGTACCAGCCGCTTTTCTCAACCGAGTCGTCGATGATCTCCGCGCGGTGCATCTCGGATGCGTGGCGCATCGCGTGGATGTCGTCGTTCAGGTGGTGCTGCACGTGGAAGTGGCGGAACTTGACTGCCAGGCAGTCGCGTCGGTCCTGGTTGAGCGACTCGACGGTCTTCGCCAGCTGCTCCGAGTGCGTGCGCTTGGCGTCCTGGAGCGCGTCCACTGTGGCCTGGAGCCGCTCGACGCTGTGGAGCTTCTTCTGCTGCGGCGGCTTTGGCTTGTTTTGTCTCGGTGTCCTCATGGACAGTGAGCTCAACCCTGCCACCGCCGCGCTATCGCTGATTTGTGTTGAGATACCCAGTGTTATAGAAGTCCGTGGTGGTGAAGGCGGTGCTGGCGTCCCGACTGTAGAAGAAGGGGAGCTATCAGCAGCTCTGTCTGGAGACCGGTGGCTGCTCAGGAGGATGGATCCCCCGACTCGAATGCTGCTCCTCGTCATAGCGCCTCCTGCTGTTGGGAAACCAAGGCCTTCGGTAGCACCCGCGCCGCTCGGACTCTGCATCGAGAGCAGCGGACGCGGCATCTTCTCCTCGCGAGCGTGGCTCTTGAACTCGCTGAGTGTTGGGTGGCGCTTGTTGGGCGACTTCTGGAGCCGCCGTGACGTGTACGGAAGGTAGAGATCGTCAGAATCCAGGTCACCGACATTCGCTGTCGCAGAAGTGTTACTGAAGGCGTCAACGCCCCACTTGTCGTCGAATGGATTCTCCTCGCCGCAGTGCGGAAGAGAGGCCTTGAACGGCCCTCGCGTAGGTGTTCTCGCCGCTGCGCTGCCGCTCCGACCACTGTGGTGAAGTGGTTCGTGTGAAGATGATGTTGACGCTGATGACAAAGCGAACTGCGCTCGCTCGCGATGATACCTCTCCTGCAGAGCCAACAAATCCAGGTGCTCGCTCGACGGCACATGAGTGAGGAACCCGGCGCCGTTCTTCACGGAGCGAAGGCGACTCGAGCACTCGTGAATGGCTTTGCGCAGCAAGGCCACCGACGCGTCAGCTCCTTGGGATGATGTCGGTGAGTGCAACTCAGAGACGAGGTCTTTCTGGTCTGTGTCACGTGTTGACAGCAAGAGCAGCTGTTGCTCGCATGGCTGCTGATGGGGACTGTGGCGCCGCAGTCCGCGCACTTTCTCAGGAGAATAGTGGCTCATGCTCGCGTGTAGACGGTGCGCGAGCTTGACCTGCCGCTCGTCCAGGGGCCGCTTCTTGTTGGCAAAGTTCAGTGGAAACAGCTCAAAGAGCCCCGGCGACCGTGAAGCAGAAGCTGGCGATCCCCCTGACTCGGTCGTGTGTCGAGCAACCGCGTGCGCGTGCCGCACCTCATCACCGCCGCACTTCTCCTTGACGTCCTTGCCTTCAAAGACCTTCATGCGGTGTGCATTCTGCAGCAGGTTGGCGCCATTGGCGAGCCGCGGAGAGAACTTGAGGTTCAAGTCCGGCTTGCCCAGCGGCCGGTAGGGTTCGCCGTGCGGACTGCTCCAGCCGCGCTGGTCGAACGGCTGCGGCTCAGTGTCATTGCCACCGCTAGCTGGAGAGCTAATGGCTCCTACGGAGAGCGGAAGCGTGATCTGGAACTGGGTGCGGCTCTCGACCGAGCGGTCGATCCTGGTAGTGGACTCGACCGTGTTGAAGATGCCACTCTTTGTGGCGCCATTTGACTGCGACGTTGGACTCGCGAGAGGTGTTGTCGGGACATACGCGGTGGGGTCTCGCTCAAGACTCCGATTGTCGCTTGATGAAGATGCCATGGTGGCGTCATGAACCAGCGCACTGGCGCTGCTGCCGTCAACCGCAGAAGCGTCGGGTTTGGCGCTCAGACGCAGCCCATTGCGGAGAGACGACTGTCGCTTGGGGACTGCGGGCGTCGTCACTTTGTCCATAGCACAGCAGTGGGCGATGAATGCATTATCCAGCAAGCTCTCGATGCGCTTGAAGTTTTCTGTTGTGCACTTATTTTGGTCCGGGAGTCAAAAATAGATCAATCTGTGCAGCCATTCTCGAAATCAGAAAATATGACCACCCAGTCAACAGCAAAATCTCCTGCTGGCACAAGCTGGGCGACAGTCGCTGGTTGGCCATAACAAATAAGATGAGAACCGTGTGTCGAGTGTGGGAAATATCAGTATTGAGGTGGCTCACATCAAATTTATGCTGGTCACGTTACGGACAACAACATTCGCCGGCAAATTCTGGTATCGATCTCCACGCTAGTCGCACATACAACCTACACCATCTGCCAAAAGACGGAAGAGCAACAAAAGCATTCGCCGATGTCGGGAGGTGGTTTCGGTACGCATCAACTA
>JAASFQ010000665.1:0-16721 GCA_023333845.1 Globisporangium polare | reverse complement strand
GGTATTGCAGCATTTCAGCGAATAAGCTGCTGTGCTTCTGTGCTTTTATCCAATCAAAATCTGCAAAGACTTCCACAAATCATATGTGGTCTTGCAGAGGGGACGCTTTACTACTAAAATTCGGACGGAGTAGTAACCGAAACCCCAAGCGATACAACTTAGACCAAGAGAGAAGGAACCTGTTGTCTCGATATCGTATGATTTGTAAACGTGTCCGAGAAGTATCACGTTTGATGTTGTACAAAAACCAATTTCCTATTTATAACCACTGTACATTACCTGATAAATCTATGAAGTGTAAAAAAAATCGGCAAAGGGAGCTATATTGAGTTTGTGGAAACGTCGCTGTCTAATTTATCGTGCTACAACTCTTGAAAGGGACAGTCTCAGGAAATGCTCACGAAGGTAAGCAACAGGGTTACCGCAGGGTGCGATCTCTCGATGGCGATCGTGCTGTTCATTGATGCAATATACCAATCAAAAGCACTCACAGCAACTTCCTGCCATCCAGTTCAACGAATCACAGTCCTGGAGCCCTCTCTATTTGTAAGAAAGACACTTTAGTGCGTTTGGATAACGGTAAAATGGACAGTATCAGACTGATCACTCCAAGCAGTTCCAGTCCCATATTGGTCAGTGGCTCAGATGGCAAGAAACAACAGGCTGTGCATCATTTTACTGGATATAGCAAGGGGATGACACCCGCTCACCTTTGGGAAATGTCGAATATTCTAAATGATGATTTTTCTATTTTAGCACTCATTTGTAAAACAGCAAATGTAATGTGAATTAGTTGGGAGGTTATTTACGACCCGCAATGTTTATGAGTCAGTAAAATGACATGCAGGTACTCTCTTTAGCGGATGTCGAGGAAGTGATCATTTTGAAAGTGAAAACCGCTCCACGAACACGGATTGTGTTTTCTTATTTTCCCTATGGATCCCAAAATCGTGACTTGTGATGGTTCAACTTGCGGTCATTTGTTATCGGAGCTTTGCCGTGTAACTTTAGTATAGCACTGCTTTACTTCAAGAAATAATACTAAGGACAGTATGTTCTGATATTTGAATGTTCTGGTGTCGAGTTTAATTTGTATTCATTTGTGTGGACTACACCGGTATGCAAATTGACATTCGAGTCTTCGGACTTCCAAAACGTTTTTACAGATAGCCCTCGAAAAGCTGAGTGTGATGTCCTGCTATTTTATGATGCGTCTGGAGGATTTTCGCATCGGGGTTCAGTCGAAACTTGATAAATTGCTATAGATGATACAAGTCCACTCCACCGACCATATCGGATTTGCAGTGGTTATTGAACTGGTGGCTCATTTTGACTGCAGTATCGGTTGGAAATGCACGAAACGTTGCCTGAATCCGTTTCGCGTTTCGTGATCGGGAAACAGTCCGCTTCGAGGCAGCCAACTGCCGGCACTGTCACTCGAACCACAACCATGCCTGTCAACATGGCAGCCACAGAGCGCATGTGAGCACAGCCCACTGCTCCGCTCGTCCAATACTCCCTGGAATCCGAACACGTTCGCCTGACAACAAATAACCACAGGTGCGAAGTCACCCATTCTCATCATCCCTCATCTCCCCTGCGAACCCAGTCGTCTCTTCCTTCCCTCTCGTTGGCCGAAAATACCACATTCTATTTTCACATTCATCACCATTGGTCAAAAATAAATTCCATCCGCCTCAAATAAAATAAACATCTGCTGCGCGTCAAGACGAACCGGCGACCTCGTGCGTGAATGAGCTGCTTGTCTGTTGGTTCTTCTCCCTCAGCACACGCGCATTTTCCCACGAGAAAGCGCGCGCGAGTCGTCCCATTCCGCCTTCCGTGTGGTGATAGCAGATACAGAGCAGTAGACGATGGGCAACAAGTACTCGGTCGACAACCGCGTCGTGGGCAAGGGCGTCCCCAAGAAGCGCCCGTCGAACAAGGACACCAAGCGCACGCCGCCGTACGTCTCTCTAAATGCGTCTGCTACGTTGATGCGTCAAGGGCTCATTCGCTGTGTGCATGTGTGTTTGTGTTTGTAGACCGTCGCCTGTGAACAGAAGCCCGAGTGCGGCCGCGCAAGGCAAGGAGAACGCCGCGCCAACACAGCCGAGTACGAACTGTTGAACTACGCGCGTGCGGAAGAGAGGTGACTATGTGCTGACGTGTGTTGCGTGCGCAGGTCCGTCGTCTGGTAATGGCGCTGGTGGGCCGCAGGTGCAGAAGCGCGAGTCGAAGGGCGAGGACCCGATCTCCAACTGGAAGCTCTTCAACGACCTGGAGAACCGCGAGGAGGCCGATGTGGTGCGTCTTCGTACCCGTGTCGCTTTCTATGTTGTTACTGGCCTCTGCTAACAGTTTGACGCGCCTTGTATGCATTTGTGTATGCCCAACAGCTTAACCTGTCGATTTTCCTGGACGCGCTGAGCAACTATATCCCTGGGCTGGACGGCGCGAAAGGCTCGGAGCAGCACTTCGCGGGTGATAATGGACCGCCGCCAAACTCTCTGGCGCTGGGCAAGACCGTGTCCGAGCAGGTCGTGGGCCACATCGACATCGGCAACATGTACCAGCACGGCAAGGAGCTGGACGCGGTCATCTCGCTGCAGAACGCCAAGGACATGATCGAGTCCTGTCGTAACGGCCAGAAGATCCAGCGCCACGTGATCGTGCGCGTGGTGAACGAAGCCACGGCGCTCTTTCGCAAGGCGCCGAACCTCGTCGAGTTCACGGTCGCGCCCGCGAACCACGTGACGATCATCGGCGACTTGCACGGCCAGCTGGACGACCTCTTGCTCATCTTTCGCGAAAATGGACTGCCGTCGAACACGAACCCGTACCTGTTCAACGGCGACTTTGTGGACCGCGGCGACCGCGGCGTCGAGATCGCGGTCATCATCTACTTGTTCAAGATCCTGTACCCGCACCACGTGCTCGTGAACCGCGGAAACCACGAGGAGCTCTCGATCACGCAGGTCTTCGGCTTCATGAAGGAGTGCGAGCAGAAGTACGACCACTTCATCTTCGAGCTCTTCTGCGAGAGCTTCAAGTACCTGCCGCTCGCGACGCTCATCGACCACCGCGTGCTCGTGGTGCACGGCGGCGTCAACCGCGACCTCATGCTGCTGCGCGAGATCAACACGCTCGACCGCGCCGGTTACGACCTCACGCGGTGGCGCGAGAAGCCTAGGAACAAGGCCGAGAAGGAGCCTTTCCGCAAGATGATCATCATGCGCGACCTGCTCTGGAGCGACCCGAAGGCCTCGAAGGGCTGGGAGGAGAACAAGCGCGGCGCCGGCATCAACTACGGCCCCGACATTGTGCAGAAATTCATGACGAAGAACAAGCTCGCGCTCATTGTGCGCTCGCACGAGTGCGTGCCGCGCGGCTTCGACTGGCCGTACGCGGACCAGGGCATGCTCGTGACGCTCTTCTCGGCGTCCAACTACTGCGGCAAGGCGAACAACCTGGGCTGCTTCATGCGCATCCCGTCGGACAAGCAGGCCAAGCCGGCGTTCTTCCAGTACATGGCGAACGCCGAGGCGCGCGACATGGGCGTGGCCAACCTCGACGCGCTCTTCTCGCTCATTATCGAGCACCGCGAGGACCTGCTCGAAGAGTTCCGCAAGGAGGACGGCGGCGAGACGCCCACGGGCAAGCTCACGACGCTCGTGTGGGGCAACATCATGGAGGACGTGCTCGATCTGTCGCTGGACTGGAAGGCGCTACAACCGCTGCTCACGGCCCTGGACAAGGACGGCATGGTCCCGTACAACGACTTCTTGGCGCGCTACAACGCCGAGGGCGCTATCAAGGTCGCGGAGAACGACACGTCGGACGAAGCGCGGCTGAAGCGGCGCACGGCCTTTAACTCGCTCTACCGCCACCGCAGCCGCCTCGAGGCGCTCTTCCGTGTGCTCGACCGTGACGGCAGTGGCACGATCACCGAGGACGAGCTCGAGAACGGCATTAAGCTGCTCAACGAGCACTTACCCCCAGGCACGAAGGCGTTTGAGATGACGGGCGGCGAGCTCATGAAGATGATGGACTTCAGTCGGGACGGCGAGATCAACATCAACGAGTTCATGGAGGGTTTCCGCATCAACGCGAAGCTCACGGTCCACGCCAAGTGGAAGCGCGCGCGCAAGAAGATCAAGGCGCTCAGTGCCATCGGTGCGCTCAAGTTCATGTCCATGCAGAGCAGCGAGATCGCGGACGCAGATACGAAGAGCGCACAACCACTCACAGCAGCAGCTTCATCACCAGACGCGAGTGGGGAACCAGAAAGTGAACAGCTCAAGACGCTCACGCGCGTGTCCAGTGTGCGCGAGCCACCGCTGCTCACGCGCCACGGCAGCGTTCAGGTGATCACGCCCGTGACCGGTCTCTCGGATGTGGACGTCGAAGTCGAGAGCCTCGAGACCGTCCAGGACGACCTCAACGAGGACGACGAGCTCAAGGAGCCGCTGCCGCCGAGTGTGAACGCAGTGGCGTAGGCTTCAGGCATTGGGGGCTAAGGTGGTGCTGTTGACCGCGCTGGTTGAGTGTGTGGACGTGAGTGGGTTTGTGTGGCTCAATGATGCTCATTTTGACAATTTCATAAATATGTTGCTCTTGGATTCTCATTCTCGAGGTTGGCTGGCTGGGAAGGGGATGTCCAATCTTTGCGCAGAAATGTCCACCTGAGCAGCACTCGCAGGTCTTGGAAAGACTGGATAGCAGTCGATGGAGTTCGTGTCGCTCGTTCTTTTGCTGCAAGGAAGCAGTCCAACCCTTCCGAGGTGAACGGATGGATATCTTCGAATGAAACACTCGAGTGGAGCTTCTCCCATGCACAATGTAGAGTGATGGTCATGCATTGCTGCCTTTATTGTGACCAATAACAAATTTGACCAGCGACATACAACAACGCAGGCACGGTTGCACAATTCATGCACCGTTTCCGCAGTTGCACTGTCAAAACGGCCCAAAATGGACCGAGCGTCGTCTTCGCAAATGGTGGTGCCGTCCGCTTCCGTTGCTGCGCATGGCTGTTCACGCGCGCACTTCTACGAGCGCAAGGTCGTGCGCGACCTGCTCTGGACGTTCAGCAGCCCGCACATGATCACCGATGCGTGTTTTCCCGTGCTGCCGACGCACTTTGGCGACGGATTAGGAGCTGCGCACCACCACCCGCGCGTCGTCACGTGGCTCGCCGCACTCGAGCGCGACCCGCTCCACCTCGTAGATTTCCTGCAACGTACGCACAGCAGTTGCAATAGCGCAGCACTTGTCGTCGCCCATGCAACTGACTGGTATTCATGTGTAATTGACAGAAACGACGCGCTCGAAGGGCAAGATGCTGGCGTTAGGTGTCTACTTTGCCGCACTGCTCGAGTACTGGCTGCGCTTCTGCCCGCTCTTCCGCGTCGAGCGCTTTGCGCTAAGCAAGCAAATCGTCTCGGCGACCAACCAAACGGTCGGGCAGCTCAAGTTCCTCTTCCGCCTGGCTGTCGCTGATGATGATAACGCTGCGGTGGGCGCTACTGAGCCACCGTCTGCTGCGGACTTCCACGTCGAGGCGTCGGTCAAGTTCTTCCTGCTGCACCCGCTCGATCAGCGTTTCCAGACAAGCAATGATGATGAAGACCAAGATGGTGCTGATAAGTCTATCTCCAACGGACAAGCTGATGGCGATGACTCGAGCTCTACCGGTAGTACGTATATTTACCAGCTGGAGCAGTTTGTCGGCCCGCATCTCGGAGAGAACCTCGCGTGGCGCGTGCAGGAAGTGGCGCGAAAGCTCGACATGTGCAAGGGCGAGAGTGTGCAGAGTTGGCTTCGTGAGCACTACAGCGACAGCGTCAAGTCGTACATCGTGCTGCGCGGCTACCTCTTCTACCCCCTGCGCCAGTTCGCGTCCACGTCAGAGGTCACGCAGCGTCACGACTGGGAGTTCCACGCCAACCCAGTCCACGCTGATGCTGATGTTGATAGCGCTGAGTCACCACGAGCGTGTCATCCCAGCATCGCGCCAGAGCACCTGCGTGGCTGGTGGACGTCGGACATCGAGGTCGAGTTCCAGGCTAAGACGCTCGCGAACGACAAGGAGAAGTTAGGCGAGAGCCGCTTCATCGTGCTCCCAAAGCTCCACTGGTTGTCTCCGATCATCGCAGTCGAAGACTCAGAGACTAGTGAAATCACCATCGATGGAGAGAAGACGCTGGGCATTGATAAGCTGAAGCTCATGTCGCTCGCAGAGCTCGTGGCGCATGCAAAGCACCATTTCCACGTCGTTGCAGCATTGCCCGAGTCTCAGGCGAACGGTGCTGTCGTAATGCCGCTACTCATCTCGGAGCTGGTTTGCTGTCGACCTGGCGATCTTGAGTTCGACTCTGAGGGAAAGAAGAAGCGCTGGAGGGAACTCTCGCGGGGATTTGCGCTCGACCCGCAGTACTGGGACCCGTTGCCGCTATGTCACGACGCAGTGCGCTTCCGCCGCGTAGCAAACGGCAAGAGCGATATGCTCGGAGAGCGCGAGTACGAAGGACGACGCGACTGGATTCACGACGGGGTCGTTAAGCCCAGCGACGAAGAGATTGCGAGGAAACTGAAGAGCGAGCAGCACGCGTTTCCTGATCCCGCAGCGATGAGCCCGGTAGACGTTTGTGAGGAGCTGCTCGCGCTTCTTGCGAAGGATCAGAAGAAGTTCACCCACGCCAACCTGAAGAAGTCCATCAGCGCTGTCTTCCAGTGTCAGGGCGACAAGGTCGCCGCTTCACCATCACCATCGACACACCCTGATCCTAAGGAACTGAGCGAACCAAACCTCGTCGCGACGGCAGAATTCGTGCTGCAATGCGTAGAGTACCTCGTGCTTGGAGGGCGCAAGCACGACGTGAAGGTCGCACAGCGCGTCGGACACCTGATTCTTGACGCCTTTGAAGCGCAGAAGGATCTCGCAGTCATTGAGTTCTCTGTGGACAAGCTGCCATGGCAGCGGTTCTTCTTGAAGGTTGTCACACATAAGGAGCGGTGGAGTTACCTCTTTCTCACGCTACGAGCATCAGATTTGATTTGTGTGTTATCGTGCAGTGGGTGGGAAATGAATGCAATGGACCAAGTCGGCGTGGTGATCGAAGATCTGCTGTCCCATCAGAACCAGCGCTGGAATGCCATCGCGGTCGAGACGATGAAGGTGTTTCGACTCCGTGGTCGCTTGAGTGGTGATGCTGGTCGTTCAAGACAACAAGCGCATGCCGTGTTTGAGACTCTGATGGAGCAAGAAGACTGGAAAAGCGCCGAGCAGCTGGCGATCTACAGTGACGACCTCAAGCTGCTGCAGATCACTTTCCAGCGGTTTTCGCTCCTGAACATGCCGAAAGTGCTTAAGCGGCTTCGCAAGGTGCTTTGTGAGTACCACGCCACGGAGGATTTTGCATTCGACAGCCATGGCGAGCTCAATGGTGCTGCCGGCAGTAGTGGCATCCACGCTCACATGGGTTCACCGATCGACCACAGAGTCAATCGGTCTCTGACTGAGGGTGTTGTGACTCCATTGGCGTGGGAATTTGTCGACTCGGTGCCTCAACTCGATGCAGTGGTGGATCTGTTGGAGAGTTTAAGCGAACTGATCCGGAGTAGCAGTCCTTCGACGGACAATCCGCTGGAAACGATGTCTCGCATGATCGTCGGCATCGACTGCGAGTGGCGTCCACAGTTCCTGAGTCACAGTGCTACTGAGCTGCAGAACGAAGCCAAGGCGAGAGCTCAACGCAGTGAGGAGAGAAGACAAGCTGCTGCTGACAGTGCTGAAGCCGATGACGATGAGGAGCCTGCCGAAGTTACAAACGAGAGTGACGGAATTAGTGTCTACCAGCTCGCTGTAGGCGACAACGTCTTCGTCGTCGACGTGCAGGTTCTCGGTGAGGCCGCCGCAAGGCCGCTACGATTCATCTGGGAGCACGCATCGAGCTTTGCGATGGTGGGCTTTTGCGTCACGAGCGACCTCAAGAGGATGGCCCACTCGTTCCCAGGGCTACTCGATCCGTCAGTGGAGCAAACGACGAAGCTGCTGGTCGAACTCAAGCAGTTTGCAATGTACCGACAGTTACCAGCAAGCAAGTGGGGGCTCTCGCAGCTTTCGCGTGTGTGTCTGGACGACGAGGTTGAGAAAGAGCAGCAGTGCTCGGACTGGGGCATCCGTCCGCTCTCTCCCAGTCAGCTGGCGTATGCAGCAAAGGACGCGTTCGCCGTGCGCAACGTCGCACTTCATTTGCTGGCGGATGTCCAACTCGCCTCGTCATCACAAGTGATTGAGTATCTGAGGCGCTTCGCTGTTGTCACAGGTCCCACTGCGGCGTCGTTCGGTCACTGGGTGTCGGTCGTCCAGCCTCTCAGTCAAGAGCATGTGCGCTCAGCGCTGCGAGACCGGTATCTGGAAAATGTGACATCATTCCACCGGCTAGAGAAAGACGCGGACTGGGACGGCAGCGCTCGCACGAATGATGGACTGGTCGTAAAGACCATCGCAGTGCTCATTCGCTCTTCTTCGTTGACACGCATCGAGACAAAGGTTCAAGAACGGCGGAACGCTGTGCAATACGCTGCGGTTGTCGTCCGATTGGACTGGTCGATCGACATGCAGGCATTAGGCACCGTCTTTGGCGTTGACCGAGTTGAGCTGAACCTTGCCGACAAGGAGGTAAGAAGAGCAAGTCTGGGTCGAGATTTCTGGAAATCGTCGAGCGTTCTTGCAATTGTTCTGACATTATCTGTTGTGTGTGTGTGTGTGTGTGTGTGTGTGTGCAGACTCTCATTCGGATCTTTGGCTACTCTCGCGGCTGCGTCGGACCGGTGGGGCTTCGTGAGCAGCAGGCAATCCAGGTTGTCATCGACGAAAGCCTCATGGCGGAAGAGAAGCTGCTCTGCGGCGCCGGTGAAGTCGATGTGGTGTACGCGATCGCTCCAGACTTGCTCGTGAACTTTGTCGGCGCCATCGTGGCTCCGATTTCGGAGCGCGAACGTTAGAGGTTGCGAACAAAGCCGATCGAAGAATCTCGAAGAACCAATGGACAAGGTCACGCTGTGACGCAATAGAAATCATGTCCGACGTAAGCATTCGTGAGTCAACAGCTCACGAGTTTAAAACTCGCAGGCTCGTTCGTCGTCGCCAGCCATTCGCACATCGCACGGTTGGAGAATCTCTCTGTAGTGGCTGGGACGAGGCCGTGAACGAAATCTCGTTGGCGACGAGTTGTGGTCGAGACGTTTCCGGATTCCGATACAAACTGTTAACGATCAACAGAACCCAGCCACCCAGCCTTCTTTAAAGACATGCATGACGAGCAGGCAGACCTCTAACGCTTGTGAACACTCGATATCCGTCGACTCTCAGCATGAAAGATGAAGACACAGCAGCAAAGAACGCAGCGTGTCGACAGTGAAGCGGTAGCTCAAGGTACGCGTCTCCGAGTCTCAGTTGTATCTATGTGTGGCGTTGATTCCTCTCATGGCATCACCTTCGTTTGCACCATTCAGAAGCGACTGTCCTATGGAAAGCGGTAGCACGCCTACACCTGCACCCATGTCGCCATCCAATGCAACCGCAGTGCCAACGAACACGGCGCCGCAAATGCAGACCCCGGTACTGTCACCGAGTGCAGTCACGACTGCTCCCCCACCAGCCACAGCTCCAATCGCGATCGCACCGGTGGTAAACCTTACTACTGAGCTTGCGCAGCCTGTCGTAGGTGGCGATAAGATCAGCAGCACAGGCAGCACAGGCAGTAGCGAAAGCAGCGCTGGCAGCGGAAACCAGTACTCTCTACGTGACAGCAGTACACCTCGCCGCCGACAGCGCTACATGCAGGACGACGAGCGCCTCGATGTCATCCGTCGTGTGCTCAACGGCGAGCGGCAGTCTGATCTCGCGCGCGAGTACCAGGTCACGCGTGCCGCGATTTGCAACACGTTCAAGAACCGAAACGATATCTTGCGACGCGCGCAGCAGCAGCAGCTTCCACCTGTGCCGCCGAACCTGGTGGTCCCAAAGGTGAATGCAGCTCCTCCGCCAGAAAGTAGCTCTCCCTGTGTTGCTGGAAGCAGACACTGCCCTCCTGTCAGCGAAGACTGTGCGGTTGACAGTGGACAATGTGCTACCCGTCGCGACATTGGTATCGTGAGCAGCTCGGGTAGCAGTCGTGGGCGAAGCAGTGGTAGCGATAACAACAACAGTTTGCCGTCTAGCAGCAGCAGCAGCAGTGGGGGTCGCAGCAGCAGCAGCACAAGAATCGTCACGACCAACGTGCCTCCTACCTTTGCTAGTCTTCCGAGTGAGCAGCCCAGGTTTGTGAGACATGGCGAGACGTTCAAATGATTTTGTCTATTGCTGACAGTCTGTGGGCTTTGGGTCGTACAGGTTTGTGAATCCTGTGTTTGCGAGCCTTCGAGTAATGCGCACACAGTCGATGAGTCAACTGCTCACGCGACTTCGAGATCGACAGACGCCACCAGCAGCATTCAAAAACGTCGCTGACCGCATTGCAAGGTGGGTAGGCACTTTGATGAATGTGTGCTCCTTGTTGATGGCACTTGCTAACAAGGGGGGAGGAGTCTGACCGTTTTGTGCAGACTTGTGCTAGAAGAAGCCCTTGCACTGGCGCCGGTCGTCACGTTTCCCATCACGACTCCAGAAAGAGTTGGATGGCAGGGGATCGAGAGCGTTGCTCCGTACGTGGTGATTGGAGTGGGGAATGGCGGCTATCCGTTCCTGCGCTGCTTTAGAGAACTGGTTCCAGATGGACTTGTCGGTAAGCATTAGCATTAGTTGACCTGATCTTGAACAATAAGTGCGTCTAAACCATCACATGTGTGCTTGAAACGTTCAGGCTCCATCGGATTTGGCAGTCGAGACGTCCAGCTTCAAGCGAGGAGCCTAAGCATATCACTACCGCCGAGTGTTGAATACTGCAACGTCATCCTCGCTGACTGTGAGTGCGTCACAGGAGGATCTGCCTGTCAAGCGATTGAGGTATTCTCATGCTCGCGCTGGTGCTGGTTTGGAGTGGAAGTAACCTGACAGCTCTATTGGTGTTTGTTGATCATTTGTAGATTCTGTGCAACGAAGGCGTCCCGGAGCAAGCGGTCTACTATACATGCGTGCTCGCAGCAAGCGAGGCGGTCCAGAACATTTTGCTTGCATTCCCAGGTACCCTGAGCTCTCTTCTTCCCTGCGAGTTCCTACGAACGTGACAATCCTAACCAAAGCCGGATTGTGGATTGAGCATCGTAGGGGTGCACATCCTAGCGGCTGCAGTTGATCCTGATGTGGATGATCGTGGACCTCACCCGTCGCTGCTGCCTGGGTGCGGAGGCTTCCTCGATCGCTATTACGACGCAGACGTGATCTGTGGGCGGCTCATTTGAGACGCTGTTGTTGCTCTCCAGTTTTGAGTTACGTAGCTAACAACAAATGAAATATTTAATCAAAGTCTCTCGGTGGATTTTGCCTCCGGGCCACTAGCTCCAAATTTGCCATCGTTCCCCCCTCAAATACGGCAATAAAACCGACAAGCATGCTCCATGAAGCTCTGCGCAGTCGCTTTAAGGTACAATACGCGAGAGTACTGATTTGGCGCATTTCTGTCAGTACATCTCCGTCAGATATCCTTTGTGATAGGCAAGTATATCCGATTTGATAGGTTATACTCCCTCACTTTTTTTGACCCGCTCTCTTTTCGTATCGCGTCACTCTTCCAGAAGCTCACTCTCCAAAAGCCAAAGCACAAAAGCGACAAGCACGAGAGAGACCACAAAAGATGAAGTCTGCGCTCTCGCGGATCGATTTCTTCCGGTGCGTGCGTCCGTCCCCCTCCTTCCTCTGTATACGCACCTGCACTGCAACTCACGAGCCCTCTTTGTGTGTGTGTCTGTATGTGCAGGAAAGTGCCGGAGGAGCTGACGATCGGCAGCGCGAGCGGGCGCTTCTTCTCGCTCTTCTCGTTCGCGCTCATGGGGCTGCTCATCTTCTCGCACTACCAGTCGTACCTGACGCAGAGCACCAAGTCGATCGTGACGCTCGACACGCACCAGGAGGACCGCCTGCGCATCAACTTCAACGTGAGTCTGCTCTCCGTGCCTTGCTCGCAGGCGAGCGTGGACATGTCGGACCACATGGGCCAGGAGTTCGTCAACATCACGCGCCACATCCGCCACTTCCAGCTGAGCTCGAACAAGGAGAGTGGCGAAGTCTCGCGCATGGACGAGATCGTGATCGATGACCACGACAAGGGCGTCCCCGTATGGGGCGGCGTCGACCGCTCGACGCACAAGGGCGTGCACTACTCGACGCCGCTCACAAACGCAAACTTTGACGACTTCATGCTCAAGTACGAGCTCGTGCTCGTCAACTACTACGCGCCGTGGTGCCCGTTCTGCCAGCAGCTCAACCCCGAGTGGGAGCGCGCGGCCGCGCAGCTCGAGGACCACCCCGAGTACAGCGAGCGCGTGCGCATGGCGTCGGTCGACTGCACGGACGAGAACGCCGCTTGGCTCTGTCGCCGCGCGCACATCCGCGCCTTCCCGTCCATGCTGGTACGACTGGATGTTTGTCTTATTTTTGTACGGAGCGTTTCTAACTCGAAACAAATAACCCGCATGCGCCTTGTAGATCTACATGTACGGCAGCACGTCGACGCGCTTTATCTACAACGGACCACGCACGGCGCAGCACCTGTTGCAGTTCCTCGACCTCTTCTACCGCCGCTTGGAGCCAGACGCCGACTTCGCTGAGGAGATTCACGTGAACCCGGCGAGCACGCTCGGACTTCCGCAGCACGTGAATCACGACAACCTGGATCTGCTGGACCTGAAGAAGGTCAAGCGCACGATCCCCAGCGACGCTGTGGAAGGCTGCGAGATCTCGGGCAGTCTCAGCGTG
Organism: Globisporangium polare; assembly: GCA_023333845.1. Lineage (NCBI taxonomy): Eukaryota > Oomycota > Peronosporomycetes > Pythiales > Pythiaceae > Globisporangium > Globisporangium polare. Next base: position 3,799 of record JAASFQ010000665.1, on the reverse strand, counting down.
AACCGCGTGCCGGGCAAGATCGTGTTCACGGCGCGCTCGAAGGAGCACTCGTTCGATTTCAAGGCGATCAACGTGACGCACCGCGTGAACCACTTCTCGTTCGGGCAGATCAAGCGCTCGGAGCACCTGCTCGACGGCGCACGCAAGCTCGTGCCGTCCGAGCGCTACCCGCTGGACAACAAGGCGTTCTACGCGGAGAACGACAACATCACGATCGAGCATTTCATGAATGTACGTGTGTTGGGCTATGTGTGCCTGGCTATGAGGCGTCCAACCAGCTCACTAACTAACTCTGCGATCCTCGTTTATTGCATGACTACTAGGTGGTGGGCTTTGACCACGAGGACACGCGCGAGTCGATCTTCGACATGGTCGAGCGCGTCTACGAGTTCTCGGCGAGCAGCAACCAGTACAACGCGACGAACACGCTGCCGGCCGCGCTCTTCTCGTTTGATATCTCGCCGCTCGTGATCCGCATCATCTCGGACTCGATGCCGCTCTACCGCTTCGTCACGTCCATGTGCGCGGTCGTCGGCGGCGTCTTCACGGTCATCGGGCTCGTGGACTCGGGCGTCTTCCACACGCTCAACTCGATCAAGAAGAAGCAGCAGCTGGGCAAGCTCAGCTAGATAAATAGGCTTCCTCTAAGCATTCAAACGCCTCGTAGCCAACCAGTTTTCTAATTGCTAGAGTTCATTTTGCCCATTTTAACACTATGACTATGAAAGGGATCATCGTCATGTCCGCTGGTGGGTGGTCTGCAGATACGACTTGACGGCCAACAGTTTGCGGTAGTGCTGGTAGAGCGCCATGCCGAACACGTACAGGTTCCCAAAGGCGCAACTCACGGAGAAGAGAATGAGCGGCACGAACGGGTACTTGGCGCCCACGCGCGGGAAGTACGGGAACGCCATCGCGAGGCACGTGGTACCCAGCAACGCAGCCAGGTAGAGCTTCTCGACGATGCTCATGCTCACAGCGCTCGCCTTGATGTGGCGCGCCTTGAGCGAGTGCTTGATGAACGGGTCGAGCGCCATGTACGCCAGCAGCGCGTGGGTCGCGGCGAGCAGCACTTTCGTGGGCTGCTCGGCCGGCGTGAAGAGCAACGGGAAGAGCGAGACAGCGCTCACGATCGACGCGAAACGATAGAGCCGCATGTCGTTGACGCTCTCGGCCGCCATAAGCCCCAGCGGCAGGATCACCTGCAGGATCGCCTTCTCGTGCACGTGGTAGCCGAAGAGGAACGAGCACATCATGCAGTACACGAGCGCGCTCATGAAGAGCGACGAGTCCGGGTACCGCCATACACTGTAGAGCACGGGTGCCATGGTCGCGAACGTCAGCAGCGCGCAGACGAGCGGCGGCACGGCAGGCAGCACAGCAAAGCTCGCCTCCTGGACGAGCCCGCCACTCATGAGTGCCACGCCCACTGGCGCTGTCGACGAGACACCGGCGAGCACGAGGAACTTGTCCACAAACGCGTACAGCGCCCATACATTGGGTGCCCAGTACGCGTGGCACAGTCCTCGCTGGACGGGAAACAGACGCGAGGAGATCTGCTTGAGCCCGGCAATGGGGTCCTCGTGACCGATGAGCACCGACCCGAAGGCGACGCCAAAGACCGCGAGCACGAGCAGTCCGAGCCGCAGGAAGTTGAAGAGCGAGAACGCCGCCTTGCCATCGTGGAAGCTCTGGATCGTCTCATGCACGTCGGCGTTCGAGATCGAGCGCTTGCGGCGGCTCTCTTCGCGCTGCTCGTCCGATACATTCGCTGGTGATGATGACGGCGGTGACGTCGTCACATAGCAGTGGTGGCCCAGCAGATAGACAAAGTAGAGCGGAGCCACGTACAGGTAGATGTGCTTGAACATGAGCAGCACGGCGTAAAGGCATGCGCCATGGAGGTCCTTCTTCTCGCGCAGCTTGGTCGCCGAGAGGATGAGCAGCCCGAGCAGCATGCCGTTGTACTGGAAGTGGATGTGGTCGACGTACAGCAGCCCAGCGTCAAACACTGTGAGCAGCATGACCACGAAGCGCTTGTAGCGCGAGAAGACGAGCTCCGTGGTCGTCACGCTCGGCCACGACGAGCAGTAGGCGAAGATCGCGTAGAAGAGCACGGCGTCGGACGCGATCACGGACAGGCGCTGGAAGAGCACGATCTGCGGCGCGAACACGGGCGTGCTCGAGATCACGAGCATCGCCGGGTCCAGCACGTGCACGGCCACGAGCGACAGCGCGTGCTCGAAGAACGCGAAGAACGGCGGGTAGTCGAGCGTCCACTCGCTCGTGCGCTCATGGTACCAGCTCTGGCGCGGCAGCGCGTGCGTGAGGCTGAGCCAGTTGCGGTGCACTTCGAAGTCCGTGCTCGTGTACGACGGCAGCAGCAGCAGCTTGAGCGCCACGGACGCCAGGAAGAGCGCCACGACGGGCGCGTCCACGCGTTTCTGCGCGAGCACGTGCGCGGCGCGACCGGCGGCGGCCAGCAGCATTGATGAGGTGGTCGTGAGGGGGGAAGATAAGATCAGCGAATGAGCGAGTGCCAGCTGGGCAAGGGCGGCACAATCGGGTGTTAGCTACCGCTTTATATATGGTGGTCTTCCTGAAATGACTTTTAATGTGAAATACTATTCAGCCTACCTGTTTATTCTGGAGGTCTGAGGATGAAAGCCGGGTGATGTGTTATGAGAGTGCTGTCGACACTGGTGCAGCCCCATCGCCGCGTCAGTTCGTCTCCAGTTGAGCGAGCCAGCAACCTGGAGAAATGTAGCGACTGAGTATGGGGGTGAACAGCGCAAATGACACCAAGCACAAGCTATGAACGAAGAGTATATTTAATGAGTCGTGCCGTGGCGAGTCAGCACACGCAGCGTAATGCTTACTGGCTAGGAATCCAAACGCAATCTGCCGCTTGTTGCAAAAAATAGAGCGAGAATGTCTGCCTCGTGCGCGTCTACAGCGCTGGCGGACACGCATCGTCGCTCTTGAGCGAGAGCGCTGGGTTCATGCACCTGGCGTACTCGAACGTGCACATGTTGCCGTAGGTCTTGCCGTCACTGCCGCACACGGGATCGTACTCGCGCGAGCAGTCCTGACTGCACGCGGCCGCTTCCGCCGCCTTGCTGATCTTGGTGCGCACGCGCACCATGTGTTCGCACGAGCCCTTGCCTAGGAGCGCCAGCGCCGCGTTGTCGCACTGCGCGTACGCCAGCAGGCACTCGTTTGCGTACGTCTTGTTGTCCGTGCCGCACACTTCGCCCGCGGCGCTGGCGTCGCACTTGACGTTGCAGACGGAGGCGGTGGCGCCCGTCACCAGCAGCAGCGACAGCGCGGTCGCAGAGACGTTCACCAGCAGCATGGACTTCATCTTGATTCTTGGGCACTGGAGCTCTTGGTCACTTGCCGGCTCGGGGCTGGCGGTCCACTTGGGATATGAACTGATGAGCTGGGGTTGCTCTGACTGTGTCTTTCTTTCAGTCTGTCTCTTGGGAGGAATGATTTCGGAAGTCTTGGCCAATATTGAAGCCTATGTTGTGTCATACTTAATTCGTTTTGACAGGTTTTGTACAGATGCAGTTTAGAAGTACAGTAGAATCACGCCTAAATCCCAATTTGATCTGAAGCAAAAACAGGGGATTGAAAATCTCCCGAAAACAAAACGCGTCGTCGGCACGAGCGCTGTTGAGGTAGGTGAGCGAGCGCACGCTCACGGTTTCAGCTGCGGCTGGTGCAGTTGAGCTCCGTGTTGTGTAGCTCGCGTCTGGTCGGCTTGGGTTCGTCTGTCGTCTGTCGTCTGTCGTCT
>JAASFQ010000664.1:0-16733 GCA_023333845.1 Globisporangium polare | reverse complement strand
GTCTGCCCATTGAAGTTGAAAGTGATGCGCACTTGCGTCGACTTCTTGAGAGCAACCTGAAGCTCTTCTCACGGAAAGGTGAGCTTAGCCGACTCGATCAATGCAGTTCTAGGCACTGGCACGCTCACAGCTTGTATAACGTGCGATTTGCTCTCATAGATGCGATTGGGAAGACGCCGCTCCACTACGCAGTCGAGTACGGCAACGCGCGTCAACTGCAATGGTTCTTCCACGTCGGCGCTGGCATTCAACTCAAGTCGAAGGACGTCGAGGTGCTGTTGCATCTCAACGCAGACAAGCGGATTCGCGACCTGCTGCTGCGCGAAGTTGAAGTGCTGGACGCCGTCAACTACAGGATCCAATCAGACCAGCTCGACGACGAGGATGAGGAAGGCGGTGGCAACACGGGCGGCACTAAAGACGATACAGATCTAGGTGGTGCTGAACTAGGCGTCAGCGTCTTCCTGGCCGCCAAGATGGAGCGAGACGTGGCGTCGCTCTCAGGCCCACTGCTGCAGTCGCCGCTGCTCAAAGCTGCGATGTTTGGCAACTGCAGTGCGGTGGAGTTACTGCTCGCGAAGGGAGCAGACGCTGGTGCGCGAGACGCCAACGGATGGACTGCGCTGCACGTACGTGTCTCCAGTCATTTGACTCGGAGCTTCAGCCTTGCTCATCGTCTAATTCTTTGTGTAGTATTGCGCCAGCGGAGCGTCTCGGGATCATCTCAAGCTCGCTCAGTTTCTATTGCGAGAGGCGTCCAAGCAAGTGAATGTTGATGTGCGGTCGGCTAAAGGCAGGACCCCTCTCCATGTTGCAGCAAACGGCTCCAAGAAGAGACACACCAGTGGTTCAGGTGGTGATACCAACATCAGCAAAACAGACAAGTCAAAGAGCGACACCCAGCGAGCGCAGATGGTGGCGCTGCTGTGTGACAACAAGGCGAACTTGGACCTGCAAGACAGCGCCGGCGCGACAGCCCTACTGCTGGCGGCTCGGAGGAACAACGTCGGTGTGGCCAGGCTATTACTAGAGAGATGCTGTAACCCGTTGCGGTTCGACAAGACCGGCTCCAGTCCACTCCATGCTGCAGGTAACTCCCGTGAATGCTACTTGTTGCTCGCACATGATGCAAGAACAGCTGGCTGACGTTGTTGGTCTGCACTGTAGTGAGCAGAGGACACGTGAGCATGACTGCGTTCTTGACGCGTTGGGACTCGGCATGCAGATTCTGGAGCGATGGTGTCGACAATCAAGGCCGAAAGCCCATGGACGTCGCTCAGAACGAGCACACGCGACGGGCGCTTGTGGTGCGTGCCGTTAAGAGTTTTATAAAACCGTTCTGTCATGTGCTGACCATAACATATATATGCGGGCTTTGCTGTTCAACTTTGCAGAATCTCTGGAGCGCCTCGTACGCGGGTGACACTGAACACGTAAAACTCTTGCTTCAGTGCAGCCGACAAACCCCTGAAGCGAAGGACGAACCCAACCGCGGCGACTGGACACGACTCATCAGTGTTCACGACCGAACTTTCGTCACACAGCGCTCGGCACTGCATTTGGCAGTACGAATTCCATTCTCTTAAGTCCTGGCCGTGTGGGTGAGTCGGTCTTTAATTGTGCCTTTCCTGTGTAGGTGCAAGGGTATGTGGACGTGCTGAGCTCCCCTCAATCACAGCAGCCAAACCCGTCGAGTACGCCAGCGGCAGCAACGAAAGAGAAGAAGCGAATTGCAAAAGTGGCGATTGTGAGACAAGAGGCTCCGAATCGGTTCTTCCAGGTGGCGCAGCTGCTGATCAAGGCGGGTGCACCAGAGCTGACAATATCCTTTCCAGCGGATCCTCCAGGACTATCCTCTGTTGCATTGGGGCGTCATGAATCAATAGAAAGCTCCTTAACAGGACGTCTGACTTCGCTTTCCACGTAGGCGACAGGTGGAGGATCACGCCACTGATGCTCGCTGCTACCATCAAGGACGTAGGTTGGAATGATTGGTACCCTGGGTGCGCACACAAGGCGTTCGCCTAACGTTGTGGTTGCATGCATGTTCTGGGGAGTAGGAGATCTTCATGGAGATGCTCTTGGACGCCTTCGAGGACGCCTTCGAGGATCTTGAAGCGAGTCTCGCAGCGCAGGACTGCGACGGAAACACCGCACTTCACTACGCCTACGCGTTCGGTCTAGCGCAGATCTCCAACCTGCTCGAAGAGCGGATGGACGACACTGTGCGTAGTTTCTGCCTTGATCTTGACCAGTGTGTGTGTGTGTCAGTGATTTGAGCATTAAAGCTCTTCGACTCACTCTTTCACACTGTTCGACCATTTGCCGTCTGTCTCCAGGAGGTTGTGAATAACAATGACAAAAAACCTCTGGAGGTCACCGGACTTCGCGCTAAGCTCTTCCCACAGGGCTTTCGAGACCACTGCACCAAGCTCGAGCAATGGCGCCAGCAGCATCATAAACAGTAACACCAGTGGCTTGAAATATTCAAAATGCATCAGTGTTGATCATAAACTAAATAGTGAATATGCATGCATCTGTCTAACTGATAGCTACTGGGTGCTGCTGGAGAATGGTGCAGCATAAGGTTGTCTGGATAAAATGATCGGCTTAGAAGCCCTCGAAGGTGTCGGTGCCGTGGAACGGGCGCACGTTGGCGTCCTCCGGGTAAGCGTCAAAGTTGCCCGAGTCGAACGTGTCCTTGATGGCCGGCACAAAGGGTGCCTTGAGCGTCTTCTGCACGAGCGCCTGCCAGTCGAAGCGCGCATTGGTGAAGAACGCGTGGTTCGCCACGTCGTCCATGCCGCCGGCGAGCGAGCCGATGCGCAGCGCCGGGTTGGGCTCGAGCAGCTTGAGCACGAGGTCCTTGGCGTCAGCGTCGAACTTTGGGTGGAACTTGACCTGGGTACGGCCCTGAAGGATCTTCTCAAAGATCTTGTTCTGGTCGTTGTGCTGGAACGGCGTGCGGCCCGAGATCAGCTCGTAGAGTAAGCAGCCGAGCGCCCAGTGATCCACAGCCTTGCCGTGGCCCTTGTTGAGCACGAGTTCGGGTGCCAGGTACTCGGGCGTGCCGCAGAGCGTGAACGAACGCTCGAAGAGCATGCCGCTGCGGTAGTAGGGCACGTGCTTGGCGAAGCCAAAGTCCACGACCTTGAGGTACCCGGCGCTGTCGATCACCAAGTTCTCAGGCTTGAGGTCACGGTAGGCCACGTCCATCTTCTGCAGGTACCGCAGAGATTCGACGACGTTCGAGGCGTAGAACCGCGCGACGGGCAAGTCGAAGGCACCGCACACACCCTTGGCGACCTGGAAGGACTTCTCGTAGAGCAGCGACCAGAGCTCGCCGCCCTGCACGAGCTCGAAGAGCATGTAGAGTTGGTGCTGGTCAGAGTACGTCTCGAAGAGCTTGAGGATGAACGGGTGGTCGCACTCCGAGATGATGCCTTTCTCGTACAGCACGTTCTTCTGCTGGTGGGTCTCGACGATGTTGGCCTTCTGCATGCACTTGAGCGCGAACGCCTGGTTCGTCGGCTTGTGGCGCACGAGGGTCACACGCCCAAAGGTACCCGTGCCGATCGTGCGGATCTTCTCGAGGTCCTTGAACTGGATCTTCTTGGCCGCAGGGGGCGAGGAGCTGCTGAGGCGCGTGTCCATTTTCCCCATCACGCTCTGCTGCATGAGCTGCTGGCGCTGCATTTCGCGCTGCATGATGTGGTCGAGCTTGCCCAGGAGCTTCTCGAAGGCGTCTCGCTGGAGCGTGAGGCACTCGACCCTACCTAGAGCGATGCAGTCCGCCGCGCGTGGCTCGTTCGCGAGCAGTGCGCGCTCGCCGAAGAACTCGCCCGAGCGCAGCTGCATGATCTCAAAGCCCGACTTGCGCACGGAGACCTTACCGTCCGAGATCATGTAGAACGTGTCGCCCGCGTCGCCCTCCTTGATGATCACGCTCTTGTCCTCAAAGGACACGACGTTGAGCGCATGCGCAAGGATGTCGAGCTCGTCGTCCGTGAGTGACGAGAGCAGCGGGACGGACCGCAGTACGCGGATGCGCATCTGCCGGTCGATGAGCGAGCGCAGCGGGCCCAACAGCTTGGTGAACTGCGCGCGGTCCATGACATAGCAGTCGACGTTGCCCACGGCCACGCAGTTGGCCTGCCGCGGCTCGTTGAGCATGAGCGCCATCTCGCCAAAGTAGTTGCCGCGGTGGAGCAGCATGAGCTCCTTCTCGACGGCGTCTGGCCCCGACCCACGCGACGTGCAGCGCACTTTGCCCTCGACGATGATGTAGAAGGAGTTGCCGTCCTCGCCCTGCTTGATGATGTAGTCGCCGTCGTTGAACCGCTGGAGCTTGAGCGCCGCGGCGACCTTCTGAAGCTGGTTGTTGCTCAGGCGTTGGAGGAGTTCGACGTTCTTGAGAAAGTTCACACGCGCCAGCTGCGTGGCGCTTGCGGTCGTGGCCATGATCTTGCGGAACATCGTGCGCTCGACGGTCCAGAGGATGCAGCCCGTGGTCGCGCAGATCGTGGCCGCGCGCGGACAGTTGTAGAGCAGCGCGAGCTCGCCGAAGGCGTCGCCGTTGTTGTACTTGCCCACAAGCTCGTTGTCCACGACGATGTCGCAACTGCCGCTCTCGAGCACATAGAAGCAGTTGCCGGCCGTGCCCTGCGAGATCACGTTCTCGCCCCCCTGGATCGTCACCATGGCCATGACGTCGATCATCTCGTCGATCTCACCCTGGTCGAGCGAGCTGAAGAGGTAGTGGCTCTTGAGCGCTTTGGTGATCATCGCGCGCGTCTGGTTGTTCTTGGGCACGCGCACGTGCGTGCTCGAGCTCAGGTCGCCCGGCTCCACGGCGCCCTCGTTGATCGGCGCGCGGCGGACGCCCTTGCGCTCGCTCATGTCCATGATGGCAGCCGCGCTTGGGATGGTGCTCATCCCGCCGACGACCGTCGTGGCTCCAGAGGACGACGACATGGTGCTCGGACGGATCGTCGGCGGGCCTGGGGGAAGGATCAGGTCCTTCATGCGCTGCGAGAAGTCCATGGCTGACTGCTGCTGCTGCTGCTGCTGGCAGGGAAGGACTGACCGACGCCGCCGACCGACTGGAGGGTGAAAGGGGAGGAGGCTTGCTGAGCTCGCTGGGGAAGGGAAATGAGGAAGTGAGGAGCTCGGGAGGTGCTGCGTTGAGCCCCCAGACGCGGCTGGCTAGCTGGCTGGTCTGACTCGGTCCGTGCGGCTTGAAGGATCCAGGAGGCTCGGAAGAGATACCAGATAGAGATCGCTCGGATCAGAAGCCAAGGCGCCTTATAGGAGCAGCGAAGACGACGACATGATCTACAAATACACAGCCATCGTGCGAACCCGCGTTATTTGCCCAGGAATAGCCGGCGATAGCAATAATGAGTGACAGGCAAGTGCGGACCCACATCGAAATGGCTCCATTTGTGAGGATCCTATTTTCGCGTGGTGCAAGAATCCCTTAAAGTACGATACTGCCTGAATGGATGTGGAAGAGTCCTAAAAATACGGTCCACATTGCATTTCACGGTCCATATTGGACCAAGGGCACGTCGCGAAACGACGCGACAATTGACGGCGGAATGCCGACGACCCGCAGCGACGCCGTCGGCAAGCGCGTGCGCGTGTACTGGGCGGACGAGGCCGAGTGGTTCAGTGGCCACGTGCAGGACGTGGACGAGGAGCAGGGCTACTTCGTGCTCTACGACGACGGCGACGAGCGCTGGGAGGCGTCCGCGCAGCTCGTCGAGTTTGAAGAAGGCGACGAGCAGCAGCAACAACAACAACAGGAACGTGACGACAGCGGGGGTGACGCTGGTACTGGACAGCAACAACTCCAACGCACGGGTGACCACGCACCGCGGATGATGGAGCCGCCGGCGTCCCCAAGTGGCGCGTACGATGACGACCGCGACGAGGAGTACGACGATGACGAGCACAAGCACACGCAGAGCGCCAGTGATAATGAAGGTGGCGGCGGTGGCGCTAGCGGTGATGACGCAGACGATGTTGAAAGGATCGACTTGGCTGCTGCAGTCACGCGGCCAGCTCAGTTCGATCCCGATGATGATGGTGACAGTGCCGACAGTGACGAGAATGGCGACCAGCGAGATGGCAGTGACGACGATGGCGAGCAGTCGATCGCGATGAGCGAAGTGCCGATCACGTTTGAGAGACTTGCTTCCAGCCGAAACGCTGCAGCACCACCACCGACCTCACTCAGTACCACCAGCGCTCGCAGCATGACCGCTGCCAATCCCTACGCGAACGTGAACCTGCCCACTCGAGGCGTGTTGCGTGGCAAAGTGCTCCGCGCGAGTCACCTGCCAAGCATCCCCAGCTCTTGCAAAGCAACCTCAAGACAGCGAATCAGTTCACCGCGAGCGTTCGTCAAGATCGCGTTCGTCGAAGCTGCGATGGGCGGGACTGAGAGGGCTTCAAAGTGCGCAAATAACGTCATGTTGCGCTGCAAGAACGCACTCGCGAGCACGTCGGTCGCACAGCCATCCCGCCACCCCGTGTGGAACGATTCAGATACTGAGGTAGGAGAAGGCGACGGCGCGTTCCAGATGCAGCTCGTACCCCCTGTCAGCTTCTTAAAAGAGCCGCCTGCATGGCTCCAGCTCCGTGGCGATGTGCTCTTCTCCGTCTACTCGACCGACGGTGGAACAGATCAAGAAGACGAAGACGACGATAGTGGCAGAGCACGTCATGTCCCCGATTTCATCGGCCAGGCGGTGCTTTCGCTGCGCGACATCCTCCAAGAAGTGCTCTTTGGCGCCTCACCGCACATCTCGCGCCATCTGCCACTGCAGACTCGTCAGGGTAAGCCACTTACTGCTCTTGGTGGCAATAGAAGTAGGAACACCTTCGGTTCCGATGACGATGACGAAGATGATGACGAAACCAATGCGCCTGAGATCGTGGTCGCGTTTGAGTTTGAGCCCACGTTTGCGGTCGACATCAAGCAGAGGACAACCAAGACGAGCAGGACTGCAAGCCAAAGCACGCGGTCAGTATCGACCAAGGACCGTGGCTTGACGCAATCAGTCTCCTCTCGCTCTCTAGCGTCGCAGCCAAAGCGACAAGACCAGCAGCAAGCCAAGGCCTCGCCTTCGTCCAAGCCAAGCTCAGCAGCCCAGGCCAAACAACAGCAGCAGAAGAAGGCACCACCGCCGTCCCACACGAGCAGCAGCAACATCAACCGGCGCAGGTTTGAGAAGCAGATCGACCAGCAGAACGTCGCTTTTGCCAAGCGCATCGAGTGGCAGGACCAGCGTCGCGCGCGTCGCTCGGACCAGGCCAAGGCGCAGGCCAAGAGTAAGGCGCCCGTGCCGCAGCACGGCTCCATGAAGCTCGACCACAAGGCATCCTCGAGCGTGAACCGCACCAAGTTCCAGCAGCAGGTGCGCCACGAGAACCGTGCGATGGAGAAGCGTCTGCACGCGATCATCCTCAAGGACGAGCCCAAGTCCACCAGCAATAGCAGTTGCACCAGTGGCGAGCAGTGGCTTCCAAAGTTCAGCGACATTGCGTTCGACGCGCTGGACAAGGACGAGTTGCTCGCACGCGACCGGCGGCAGCAAAGACTGCGCGAACAGGACTTCCTCGAGGCGCGTGCGCAGGCCAAGTACCAGCAGCAGAACCAGGTGGTCGAAGAGGTCCTGAAGATCCAGAATGAGCTCGCGGAGCTGCGCGCCCAGGTGTTTAATGCCAAAGCGGCGGTAACGAGGCTCGATATCCTCAACAACAAGGACCAGCACCTGTGCCACTGTCTGCGGTCTGCCGCCGAGTCTGCACCAACTGCGATCAGTGGCTCCGGTGGTGGCGGCAAGAATATCAAACACAAGCCTGCGACCACCAGTACCACAAAGGACAGTGATGTGTCAGCCGGAGGCTCGGCGAGTGTCACGCGTCAGCGGAAAGAGCTCGAGTTACTGCTGCAAGAGGCTTCGAGCCTCAGTTCCGAGAAGCAAAGCCACGCTCAGGAGCTCAAAGCCTGCAACCAGAAGCAGCAAGACCTCGACGACCAAGTCCAGAAACTCACGTCCCAACTGCGCTTCGTGCAGAACAAGCAGGCTTTTCAACAGCGCATGAACAGCAGGACTGGCGGTGCTCAGGCAGTGCAGCAGGTCGCAAAGGAGATGAAGAAGAAGGCGCAGCTGCTGGAGCTCTCAAGCGAAGAAGAGGAACTCTGGGCACTCTATCAGGCCCAACAGGAGCTCACACAGCTCCAGATCGCAGTCCAGGTGCTCAGGGAGCGCCAGAACACCGACACAGCCTCAGCATCAAAGCCACAAGGCTCCTCGTCATCATCGGCACCAGCAGCGGCCTGCGAGTACCTGGAGAAGAAGATCAACCGACAAAAGCAGAAACTCGAGCAGCTCGAGCAGGAGCAGCGCCACTTCCAGCGCGAGTACGAGGCGCTCGCGGTCTCCGGAACCCAGGAATTTCTAAGAAAACAGGTGCACGAGCTCCAGCAGACGCTCTTCCTCTGCCAGTCGCAGCAAAAGCACGCGCGCGTGGCGCAGCGGCACACCAAGCTGGCCGACGAGAAGCTCACGATGGAGCTGCAGAAGCAGGTGTTCAATGAGCAAACCGAGACGGAGATTCTATTCAAGAAGAAGTCTAATAGCACGTAGCTAATGACTGAGTGAATGAGAGACAAGCCCTACCAGCCAGTCATTATGCACCCATATGTACAGTATGTACTTCTCTACCAGCCCAGGTCGCGGCCGAAGAGCTCGTTGAGCTTCTTGTTGTACGGCGCGTAGAAGGCAGCGAGCTTCACACGCGTAGAGGGCGACAGCGGCTCGTACTTGCGCGTGTTCTTGGCCGTTGCGTCCTCGATGCGGTGCGGCGGCAGCTCCAGGAAGTCGAACACCTTGGCCATTGTAGTCTGCCGTAACAAAGCCACACAGTCACAACAACAACAGCACAGTCAGTATCACATGACATAGGATAGACTCACAAGCCAAGCTAGGTACTCACGTGCAGGCCCTCGGTGGTCTTCATCTCATCCAACGTGAGCAGCAGCACGTTCTCAGCGCTGTAGGCGCGAATCCAGCCGCTGAGCTGCTGCGCGTAGAGTCCTCGCAGCACGTACGAGTGAGCGCCGTGGGTCACGTTCTTCACTCTCGCGCTCAGAACCTTCTCGTCGAGCTCGTCAAAGTCCATCTCTGGGTGCACGCCCAGCTTGGTGAGCTCGTCGATCTCGTCGTCCACGATCTGCTCAAAAGTGCGGCCGTTCAGGTGGTGGTGGCCGCGGTTGCGCAGCTGCTCGGGGTTGCCCTCTTTGTCCGCCGTCATGCAGTAGTGCGAGTACGCGCGGTCCACGGGGTTGCGCAGGATCGCGAGGATCTTGCGGCAGTGCGGCACGACCTGCTGCATGCGGTTGATCACGAGCGAGCCGCCGACCAAGTAGCTCGGCGTGGCTTCGCCGCTCATGAGCGATGGACACTTCATGAGCACGTCCTTCTCGAAGAAGTTGTGGTAGTACGCCTCGTGGGCGGCCGCACCCTCGGGCGTGTCGCTGCTTGGGAGAGCGTTGTTCCAGCGCCAGTCAAAGTAGTGCGTCTCCTTGCGCTTGGCGGAGACGGCCAGGTCGTGCTGCGTGATGTAGTCGTAGAGCGACGTCGTCCCCGCCTTCTGCGCGCCGATGACCATGAACGACGGCAACGGGCGCGAGCCATAGTCCGTCGACAGGTCGAGCGTGCGCCGCGTCTGGTGGAGCACCATGTCCGAGGTGAGCTCCAGGTGGGTGAGCGGGTAGTCCTCCTCGACGTAGTCGAAGATGAGGTGCACGCGGTGCTTATCCCAGTAATTGTGCACCTTGTGCTTGCTGGCGTTGTTGAGCTCGTAGAGGTGGCCCTGCTGGAACTCGTGACGCGCCATGCTCTGCTCGTTCACGCCGACCGAAAAGTCAATCACCTTGGCGTCCGTGAAGATCGGGATATGCATGCGGTGCGACTTGGCGACCCAGGCGCCCGTGTCGTGGTGTCCTGGGATGTCGGCGTCCGGCGGCATGGACGCCAGGATGCACCGGATCACGCGCTCCTTGGGGATCTGGATCTGCTCGAAGATCGGATCGAGCTCGCGCTTCCACGCGTGGAACCACGGGAACGTGTACACGCGGCTGATGTAGTCGTCGCAGAAGATGAACACGACCTTGCCGATGCCCCACTTGTCGTGGCCCGCGCGCTGGATGGGCACGTTGTCCTTCTGCGAGCGCGGGTCCCAGAGCTGCGCGCCGCCGGCGAGGATGCGCTGCTGCAGCGCCGAGATGTCGATGTCCTTCTGGCGCTCGACCACGATTGGATACTCGCGCGCGACCGCCGGGTCCAGCGTCGAGAGCGGCACCTGCTTCTGTCTGTGGATGGTGATGCAAATTGAGTTCGTCGGTGTGAGTGGATGGCGGTCTGATTACAGCACAAGCGGCATACAGCACGTACGCAAGGGGCACAGCAGCAGCAGGAGGGGCAGTGGACGTGGTCATGATGGACGCTGTCGGTCGTGCGTGGAGCTCTGCTGGAGTGGCGAGGCTGCTTGCCGTCGAAGAGGTCTTTGGTGATGGTTGTCAAAGGCACGCGCCTCGTTCACTTCATCAAAGACATGCGAAAGGCTTTCAGTATTGGACAGAATGGTATTGACACACCAGCAGGATAAGAGGAGCCAAAAGTGTGGACAGTTTTGTCGCTCCTCATACGGGATATAAAAAGGTTTGATTCTTGATTGGAACAAACAGCTTTCCCCAAACAGGTTGTTTTGAGTATGCTTGTTCTGGATCGGTTCGTGAGTTTTGACTTCGCTAAATATGAACATGGTCCGATTCCAAAAGAGCATACTCAAAACAAGCTGCTTTGGGAAAAGCTGTTTGTACCACTCACAAGCTGTTTTAGAAAGGGTCGCTCAGCGATTGGCTCTGTTGATATGCATCAGAAGTATAGTGTGTACCACCTTTATCAAGCACGAAAAACGGTCTCGCGAGTTGACCAAGTCGCTTCTGGACACAAAGAGTAGCTGTGTCTGATTGGTAGAAAGCAATATACGGACTGCGGATTGGCAGAAAACTCGCCAACTCCAAAAAGGACCCAGTTTAAGCGCGCTTCAGGAGCCATCCATTGGTTTGTGAGGGACCGCGCTCTATTCAAGCGCGCGGCGGTCTGGGCGGAGCGCTGGGAACCAACCACCCAATGGCCGCGGCCGATGTGGGCGAGCGGCGCCGCGAAACCAGTCTTGTTGCAGCAAAGTCTTCGTCAAGTTTCAATTTTAAGACGAAAAAATGGTAAGCCCCCTGCTTCTCTTGCTGGCTGGCTGGCTGTCTGGCTGGCTCTGTCTGCCCGCGTGTGGGCGGGTGGTCGATTGATGGCGAGATGCAGATGCGGATGGCTTGGGCCTCTGTGTGTCGGCGGCGGCGGCTCCATACGATGACAACCGCAGCAACAACAGCAACAGCAACAGCAGGACACACTGGACGGCGTCCAATAACGGCGATGCAGCTGCAGTTCGTGTCGAGCAGTCAGCTCCGTAGCATCGGATGAAAAGCGATAGCGCGAGAGGCGAGCAGCTCACAGCACGAGACGCTCAGTCAGGTCAGACCAGCTACAGACACAGCATCCAGGTCATACAGCGGTCACGGCATGCGGCTTCGAGTTGTTCCGCATCCTGCGGACATGAAGAAGGCCAGATGTGCTGCACAGACACAAGCGTATGAGCGACGAAGAAGTCTGCTGCCCGTTGCTGAACCCATCCACGTCACCTGCTGTTGCTGCTGTTGTCGAGATCCATGCGACTCTCCACCTCCTCCTGCCCAGCCACCAAGCCAAGCAGCATCGCTTTCATCTGAGCCAGGTTGCTGACTTTTGTGACCGCTTCTTTCTGCTGTAACAGGGTATCGATCTGATTGCCGGTGGCAAGGTCGTCGGTAAGAAGAACCGTTCGGCGCCAAAGTCCGAGAATGTGTACCTGAACCTGCTCGTGCGCGTAAGTACCCCAGCGTCTCATCCATTTGGGCGGCATCACAAGCAAGCTATGACCAGCAGCGAGCTAACAACACACATATGCGTCTCTTGTCTTGCCGTGCTCCTCCCCCAGCTGTACCGCTTTCTCGCGCGTCGCACGGACTCCAAGTTCAACAGCATCGTGCTGCGTCGTCTGTATCAGTCGAACACCAACCAGGCGCCGATCTCGATCGCTCGTGTGGCTCGCTACATGAAGGGACACGAGGGCAAGCTCGCGGTTGTGGTTGGCACCGTCACGGACGACATCCGTCTCCTGAACGTGCCAAAGCTCTCGGTTGTCGCTCTGACCTTCACTGAGACTGCCCGTGCTCGCATCACGTCGGCCGGCGGTGAGTGCCTGAGCTTCGACCAGCTCGCGCTCCGCGCGCCAAAGGGTGCCAACACTGTGCTCCTCCGTGGCCGCCGCACGGCCCGTGAGGTGTACCGTCACTTCGGCCACAAGTCGACCGTCAACTCGGTGCACACCCACGACGCCGTCAAGCCGTACGTCCGCTCGAAGGGCCGCAAGTTCGAGCAGGCGCGTGGTCGCCGAAAATCGCGTGGTTTCAAGGTCTAAGCCGTGGGATAACGCCCTCCTGCTTTCGTGCTGCGCGCTGCTGCTGCCATTTCTTGGCTTCAAAGGCCGCGGCCCTGGAGACGCTGCTGACGACGCGAGCGATTGGCTTCGCGCTTGCTGCTTTCTCGACGGCGGCGCTCCAGGCTTGAAAACACGTAAACCAGTGAATAAAATTGAGACGCCGCAACAACAATTCACCTGCAACAACACTTTGCTCTTGGTCGTCTTGTCCTCTTTTTTTCCACTTGAAATGCTGACTGTTGAACAGACCTGTGCCTTCAGAAGAATGATTATTGACAGGAAGAACATGGTTGCCATTCATTACATGACTCAACTGACAAACTTGCTTCGCGGCACTACCGGTCGCTTGCACTGGTTCTGTCTGCGCCTACTGCTTTCGTCTCGACAGGATGTACTTGAGCTTTGCGACGATCTCCGCTACAGAGAGCGCAACAAGAGAATTGACAAGACACACCAAACACAGATGAGAACGTGACCAAGTGCCACGTGGTAAACGATGGAGGCGGTGGCAACGTACCACACTCGTACGGCGACTCGGCGGTGAACTCGGTGATGATCTCTTCCAGGCTGTCCTTGAAGTAGATCTGGAAATCCGACGGGTCCATCATGAAGCGCACCCACACAACACTCGTAATCGGTCGCTCGGCCTGCAAAGCGAGAGACAAAGCAGTGAGGTCAAAATCTGCCACTGCACTGTCACAAAACCAAATTCAATCCGCAACGTACAATCTTCGTGGTGTTGCGCGACTTGATGACTCGCTCGCCCACTTTGCGGTTGTAGATCTTGTGCTGGTCGACGCCGAGCATGCGCTGCTGCTTCTTGCCGTACTTGTTCTTCTTGATCACGCGCCACTCCTTGAACATCGCAGCCGTGACATCGTTGAACATGAACGTCTCCGGCGGCGGTCGCGCGCGGCCGTCCACGTTCGCAGTGTCCTCCACCGTTTGCGTCACCGTGACAGGAATCTGAGGCGCATCTGCATATTGTTCTGTGGCGAAGGTTCACGATAGAAACAATAAGTTAGAGCCTTGATCAAGTGAATCAAGGCAGAAACCAAAACAAAAGGCTGCGTACTCGTAGCGAGCGTGACTTCGTGGAGGTTGAGTGGTCGAAGCTTGGTCTGCATGTCGATCTCGTCGCTCGCCAAGTCCAGGCGCTCCCGCTCGGCCTCGCTGATCTTCAGGACGTACTGGTCCTGGAAAAGTTGCAGCCGATGCTTCTTGTTGAGCGTCGGCAGGAGGTCTTGGCCGATGGTGTTGCCGTCGATGGCGACGACCGTGTAGTCGTCGCTCTTTGGCCTGGTGATTTAGAAACACGACACACAACAACAGTATCCGTTTTGGTTAGCCAAGTGAGGACAACTAACCAACCGTAGCAGCAGAAAGAGCCGTACATGTAAATCTTGATCAGCATCTTATCGCCCGCGGCTGGTGCCTTTGGCGGAGCAGGCGCCTCCACTCTGCTCGCAGCAGCAGCACTTGCTTCTACATAATATAAACACACACGGAGAAACAAATCTCAGCATCCACCACACGATTTCATGCACTCCGCACGACGCCCAGAACGTACCTCCAGGAGCGTCGTCTGACGGCGGACAGGCATCTGGTCGCTCGCAGAGACAGTATTCGTGGCCCCCAGCATCTCCAAAGTTCTTGATTTTGCGCGATCGATCGAGTGCTATTGCGACACAAACAGCGAGTATTAGGAACAGCTCATAGTGGTCAGCTCAATACCAGTCAAACCTCAACGGCTCCGTACCTGGGAAGTCTTCGTCTGGGTATCCGTCGGCGTCGTGCAGCCGCAGTTCGTAGCACTCTGGGTGGCCGTAGTACAGTGGAGGTTGGCGGTTATTCGCTTGGTGGTTCCGCAGGATCTCTTGGATCGACTCGTCCACAGTCGACACGTCGTACAGCTACATGGAGGCAAAAGAGATCCACACATGCGAGGTTAATTACGACAACCACTCACACGCGAACAAACCCAGTCTACAAACCAAAAGTCACGCACGTCGATCTTCATCTCTGTCCTCGTGGGCAGGTAGATCGTCAGGTGGAGCACCGCGCTGCCTTCCGCACCGCCCATCATCACGGGCTTCGCTCCGAGCGCCACGGACGAGCCCTTGAGAATCTTGTCAAGCAGCGACACCTCGTGGAACGAAAGCGGCTGCACCTCTTCTTTCTCAAAGAGCAGTCCGTCGTCCTTCTTCTTGGCGCCATCGCCGCTCTTCTCGTCATTGGCGTCGCCATTCGCGTCTATTGTAGCAAACGATACATGAGCGAAACGAAAACCAGCCAGAGATCGTTTGTCATGGACATCTATCGACGAGCTGGCTTTGCCTCGTACCTTTCGCGGCTTTCCCCGTTGCGGTCAACGTCCGGCGCTGCTTCGCATCTGCACCACCATTCGCTGCGTCCTTGCCGTTCTCTGCCTTGTTGCCCGCGCGTGTGTCGTTCTCGTCGAGCACGGGCTTCTTGGAGCTCGCGCGCATGGTGTCCGCTGCGGCGCCATTCGCGCCTTTGGGACCGTTCGCTGCGCCGTTCGTGGCTCCCGTTGAAGTCGTCTTCTTGACGGCTGTAGTGCTGCTGCCATTGGACGTGGACATGGGCTTGAACGACGCCATCTTGTCGATCCACGAGTTGCGCAGCTGCATCTCCATCTTGGGCGACGAGTTGAAAATGCGGTCGACCTCCGAGTCCTGCCGGTCGTGGAACGTCGGGCTGTTGCACGACGCGATGCGCATCATGCCCACCACCTTGTTCAGCTCGCTCAGCTCCGTGAATTGCATGGTCTCGTCGGTGTCCGCCTATAGAAGCCACGCACGCACAGTAGACGCAAATGCAGACAGCGGAGCCTTCTTCGTAGCGGCGTCCTTCCTCGCTGGCTTGTGGGGCAAATGAATCCACACACAGTCTCGCGCGATACACGATACCACAACGCGGTGCTTCTCCCCTCTCTAAACCGATGCAAAATGGACTACCAGGTCTGCAATTCCAAAACCAGGACTGCATGGAAGTCACGCTGGTTGCACTTGCGAAACGACACTTCCGTCGGCATCACTCGCGCACCAAGCAAGGCACGAGTGCGGCGCGCACCACGGAGCGAGAATGGATGCCACCTTCGTCAAGCAGCGCTGCTGCCACTCGGTCGGCTCATGGTTGCAAGTGGCAGCGACACAGTATGTGGCTCGCTCTCCATGTTGGTGAGTGGCTTAGTGAGTTAGTTACCGAGCCCCGTGTGAATTAATGAACGCGTGTGTGTGATATGCAGAACCAAGGACATATCGACGAACTGGCTCATACAGCATCCTAAGTCGAGCCGGTCTTGCAGCTTGACGATGGGAGGAACGTACGGCTTTGATGCAGATGCTGGCCAGCAGTACCTACAGACAACGCGCGAATGACAAGTGGAGCCTGGTCCCAGACGGATCCGTTTCAAAAGCAACCGGAGGAGGTTGTGAAGCTGAGCCAGTCGTGGGATGTTCTCAACTGCAAGCTCCGCGTGTCCAAGTCGATCGCGTACGCTGAAGAGAAGGCGCCTGTGTCGTGGTGCCGCATCCACTACCCGCTTTCGTTGGCCCTGGCTGCGACGTCCTCGTGCACGAGCGGCGAGTGGAGCCAGCGGTGGTGGGAGTTGGTGACCAACAGCTCACGTCGATGAAGAGCCATGGAGTTCCAAGTGAAGCCTGCTGCCGCAATGGGAAAGATGGCAAAGTATCATTTTAGATGTTGCGGGGCGCTGCGTCTGATGCATCGGTGTCCGGATTTCGCTTTCAACCTACTGGCGCAGCATTCGTGCGTCTCCGAGACGTCTCCGACAGCGTCTTTCACGAGATCTACCAGCTCGAGAGCACAAAGGAAGATCACTCGTTTGAAGCGCTTGAGCAACCGTCGCGGGCGAGCACGACCTCGTGCTGTTCTTCTCGACCCAAGAGCTCGATGCGCACGACTTTGAGTGGTTCGAAAACTGCGCTGTCGTTGATGTCAGCCGTTGGGACGCGTGCTACGGACCGTTTGCTGGTCGCGCGAGGCGTGGCGCAGAACTCGCAAACTTAGACTGACACAAGAGCATGGGGTGAGAAATACTGCGACGACCCGACGCCGATTCCATTCACACAAGC
>JAASFQ010000663.1:0-16768 GCA_023333845.1 Globisporangium polare | reverse complement strand
TGCAGATTCAGTTATATAGTTGGGATTAAGTGTCTAATGCGAGAACTGGCGCTTGTCGTTCGCTGCGCGCTTGCCGTACGGGTTGTCCGAGCTGAACGAGTGGCCGGACTTCTGGAATCGCTTCTTGGAGCCACCGTCTTCGTCGAAGCCGACGCCCTTTCGCTTGCCAGTCTTGCCGCTGGTCTTCACCGGAAGCGTCACCTTTGGCGGCACCTGGAGTCCAAAGGATTTCGCGACCGCCTGCAAGTCCAGACTGCCCACGTCGAAGATGTTCTTGAGCGCGTGCGAGGCGTAGGCCAGCAAGTAGCCGCGGTACGCATCCTTGGCGGACTTGTGCAGGTAGTATGTCTTCTCGACCAGCTTCATGAGCTGCGATTCGACGTTCGCAATCTTGTTGAGCGGGAACTCGTACTCGTTCAGGGCGACCTTGGCAGCCTTCAGGTACTTAAGGAAGCCCAGCTCCTCTGGCAGCAGCATCAGCAGCGCCTTGCCCTTGCCCTTGGCACCACGCGCGGTACGACCGACACGGTGAATGTACTCCTTCGGATCATCAGGAGGGTCGAACTGGATGATCCAGTCCACGGCTGGGATGTCGAGACCACGCGCAGCCACATCGGTACAGAGCATGACGCCCGTCTTCGCGTTACAGAACTGGAAGAACGTGGTCGTTCGCTTGTTCTGCTTCTGCTTGCCGTGGATGTCCATCACCGGAATATCGATGTAGTTCAGCAGCTCGCCGTAGAACTTGACCGCGGCACACGACGAAAAGAAGACCATGACCTTCTTCTTCAGGTTCTTCTTCAGGAACGTGAACAGCAGCAGGAAGCGCTTGTCACTCGGCGTGACCACGTAGCCCTGCTCCAGCGTCGCAACAGTGGCCTTCGTGTCTTCCTCTTCGACACCGACGTACACCGGCTTCTCCTTAATCGACAGTCGCGCCAGGTCCTCCACCTTCTTGGTCTGCGTGGCACTGAAGAGCATCGTCTGGCGCTCCTTCGGGATGCACTTGATGATCTGGCGCATTTCATCTTCGAAACCGATCGAGAGGATGCGATCCGCCTCGTCGATCACAAGGATCTGCAGATTGTGGTAGATGAACGCCTTGGTGTTCTGCAAGTGGTCAAGCAAGCGACCTGGAGTCGACACCAGGATGTTCACACCCTTCACGAGGCGCTCCGCCTCAGCGCGACGGTTCGCACCTCCCATGACGATACCGTGGGTCTGCGAGTGGTACTTGCAGATCTCACGCACGACGCCGTAGATCTGCAGCGCAAGCTCGCGCGTTGGCGAGATAACGACGCAGCCCGTGCCCTTGCGAGGGGTGAACTTGACCTTGTGGAGCAGCTCGATTGCTGGGATCAGGAACGAGAGCGTCTTACCCGAACCGGTCTTGGCGGCACCGAGCAGATCCTGACCAGCGAGCAGCGGGCGGATCGACTTGGCTTGGATCTTGGTCATCTTCTTGAAGCCCATCTCGTCCAGAGCCTTGCGCGTTGGCGCCGACAGCGGCAAGGACGCGAACTCCTCGGCAGAGAAGTATCGCTCATCGACAGCACCTTCGTTCGCAGTGTGGTTGGCCACCTGTGCAAGAGCCTGCTCCGTCTCGTCCTCCTCCTCCTCTTCGCGCTCGCGCTGCTGGGCGTCGGTCGCGGACTCCTCCTGCTCGGCGTCCTCCTTCTCCTCATCGTCATCTTCGAACTGCAGCTCCTCGTCGTCGTCCTCGAACTCTAGCTCCTCATCGTCCGACGACTCTGGCGCCTTGGCCACGACCTTCTTCGCCTGCTTGTCCGCCTTGGCAGCGGCCGCTGGAGTCGCTGGGGCCGCCGCCTTCGCAGCAGCGCCGGTCTTGCTCTTCTTGCGCGCGCCTGCCATTTCCACCGCAAGTATCGCAACTAACACCTTTTGCGCGGTTGAGAAACAGCCCAGCCCATCGACCTCGGCCACCAACCGAACGTGACGTTTCACAGACCAATAGTATTGGCTGTAAGCGAACGGTCCATTTTCAACGCTCAAGCAAAACGGCAGATGGTGAAAATGCTGCTGACAGGAGACGGCATAAATCGTACCTGTTTGGCTGGTGGAGATGCATTCCCAATCCAAAGAATCAAATATCGCTGTGATTCCCGATCCAAAGAACCAAACTCGCCACTGATTCTACGATCTCCCCTGCTGATTCTGAGTTTTGATGCTCGCTCGAATTCTCCAGAATGCTTTGTTTGCGCACAGGTGCAAAAATGAAGAGGATTGGAAGGAGAGAGAAATGCACAAATCCAAGACTGGCCAACGTGTCGCACGAACAAGCAGTTTCTCATGATTATCACATACAAATGCTTTGTTCGTCAGACACTTTCCAGCCTATTTTATTGGATGAAATCGAATGTAGTTGTTGTTTTTCCGAAGCAAAAGCCTCCAAAGGGGTCTTTTGAACTGCACCAAAGAAGCGATTTGTCCATACAAAAACAGGTTCACAAAAAGCTTCTTTTTATTTGCCAAATTTCACCCCGATCCAGTTGTGTGAAGTGGCGGTGGTTGAGAACGCGCGAGCAAAAGAGAGAGAGCAGCACGAAAGAAAAAGATGTTGCGTCACGCCGCTCGCGCCGCGCTGCGCCATGGAACGCCCGCGGCCGCGGCCTGCCGCGCGCCGACCCAGCTGAGCGCGCATGGCCAGAGCCAGCGCCGTGCCATGGGCTTCTTCTCCGACCTGAAGAACCAGCTGAAGAACGAGATGGAGAAGAACGAGGAGCTCAAGAAGTCGCTCGAGGAGCTTCAGAAGACCAAGGAGCAGTTCAAGGAGGTGGAGAAGGCTGCGAAGGAGAAGTACCAGGAGGTGACCACTAAGACGGAGGAGGCGGCGAAGAGCCTGCAGGAACAGGCCACGAGTGCGTCTCAGAAGTTCAAGGAGACGCTCGAGGAGAACGTCAAGACTGCGGCTGCCGCGGATACTGCCGACGACAAGAAGGAAAGCACCACGGAGGGTGACAAGAGTGCCGAAGGCGCTGCCGCTGATGGCGCGAAAGAGGTGCGCTTCATTTCGCAAGTCAAGTCGTTAGTGTGCGTTGGTAGCCACTCTATTTGATCTGACGCAACGACTGTCTGGTCATGTTTGCTTCTTTGTTGCAGGACAAGAGTGAGGAAAAGACCGAATCACCTATTGACGGCGCCCGTGCGTTTGTGAAGAACATCTTTGACGGATTCGCACAGCAGCGCAACAAGATTATCAACCCAAACGCGCTGCCAAAGTGGCGTGAGGAGTGGAGAGACGCCGCTCGTGAGCTCTTTGGTACCAAGGAGAAGCGTTCGGTCGACGAAGCGCTCTCGTCGGTCAAGACGCCGACATACACGAAGCCTGCTGCATCTGGCTCAGATGAAGAGATGCCCGAGTACACCGGGTCGAGTGCGCTTGTTTCTGTCAAGGAAGACGAGAGCGCTTGGCAAAAGGTGAGCGCTCGATTCCGAGAAGCTCCAATCATCCAGGGCATTCTCGATGCTGCGAAGAAGGCTGCGCGAACGGAGGCGGGTAAGACGGTCGGTGAGAAAGCGAAGCTGGCGAAGGACAAGATCGGTGATGCGCGTGAAGACGTTCTCGAGTTCTGGGAGACCAGCCAGAACCCGTAAGACTTTTCCTTACTCCTCAATCCTCTTATTGCATGGGTGGTTAATGACTGACCCTCCTCTTTATCTCGCTCTTCATGTTTGCAGTTGGGTGTACCGCATGTCGTCGATCTACGACGGCCTCTTCGGCGAAACCCCAATGGCAGTTGCTATCAAGTGAGTGCTGTCCGTACATACGTGCATGGTAAGCGTCCATTGACATCTGTTCTGACCTGTGAATGTGTTCACCTGCAGAGAAATTCGCCGCGCTGAGCCAGACTTTATTCTTGAGGAATGGAAGGAGGTGCGAAGACTCGAGTCCGCCGTTAGGATGAAGGAGTTTGCTGTGTCTAACAGACCGAATGATGTGCTTTTGGTTTGTGCAGAATATCGAAACGATCGTCCTGCCTGGAGTCCTCGAAGCGTTTCTGCGCGGAAACAGTCGAGATCTGAAGAAGTGGTTTGGCGAAGCTGCGTACTCCCGCATCAATATCGCCATTCGCGAGCGCAAGACCGAGGGCTTGGTCATGGATCCGAATGTTCTGAGCATCGACAACGTTGATGTGATCGAAGCGACGGTACGTCGAGATATATGCTCTGATGTTAACTGCCATTCGTTTGCATTCTAAAGTGGCGGTTTGTGAAATTTGTTGGTGTTACTCCCAGGCTGAGGATAAGCAGGCGCCAATTATTCTCCTCCGCTTCCAGGCGCAGCAGATCAACTGCATCCGCAACCGCGAGGGCGAAGTCGTGGATGGCGCCGAGGATGAGGTGCTCGCGTACTACTACATCTTCGCCTTCCAGCGCGACTACGACGATGCTCAGGAGGCTCTGCGATGGCGCATCGTGGACATCCACATGCAGCGAGGTGGTCGGTATTACTAGAAAGTTTCAGCACGTGCAGACACGTGAACGCAATTCAGCATCGGGGATTGTGCATGTCCATTCGAGATCCATCTGCGCATGTACGGAAGAGCACAGGCAAGCGTCCGAGCTGACGCTGGAGGGGCCACTTCACACTCAATAGAGACAAACAGGAGATTTTGCATCCATCGTGACCGTAGTATACACATGCTATACACTTCAACTCACTTGATCATCATTCTGCACAAACTGCTTGCAAGTTCAACCCGCGCGCTCATCCGGTGCGGGCTCCAACTTCCACATTCCCGCATCTGCCGCCTCCCGCACAAGCGAGACCCACAGCAGCAGCCCTAGCAAAAGAAAACAACAGAGTCCCATGGTGCTCGGCAAGAGGTAAGAGATCTATACGAACGCGCATCATCCAGTTGCTGTGAATTGACCTGTCGAGTCGTGGACGCAGAGAACGAGCTCAAGCGGCAAGCGCTAGCCAGCAAGTCGAGCCTGTCATTATCGAGAACAGCGATGACGAAGAAGAGGAGTTGCGGTCGTACGAGCCCATCGATTTGCTCCAGGACGCAGGCATCAACGCCACCGACATCGCGAAGCTGAAAGAAGATGGTTTTGCGACGATCGGGCAACTTTTCCAGGTGTCCCACAAGAAACTACTCGCCGTGAAGGGTATCAGCGAAGCCAAGGTCGACAAGGCGAGTGATTTCTCTTGGTGTGGTATCACAGCATAATCCCCCTAGCACCGTTGGTCTAACATTCATGAACTTTACAGCTTCTGCTAGCTGGACGAAAGGTGAGTTTTGCGTGTCTGTGTCTGTGTGTCCCCAGTAGCTGTACTCTACCCTGTCGATGCTCAACTATCTCTCTGTTTAGCTCCTGCCCGAAAAGATGGGATTCGTGTCAGCAAACACGCTTTACCAGAAAAGCAAAAGCAAGACGTACATCACCACCGGAGCCAAGCGTATGTTGCCCAGTATGGCAAGGTCACCACACCAGCGTGGTGAACTAACATTCGCATTTGCAGAGCTCGACCACATTCTTGGAGGTGGCTTGGAAACCATGTCGGTCACCGAGGTATGAACTCCTCTTTGGTCGGCAAAATCTATGCACAAGAGCCGACCACACTTGACATTTTGCACTGTAGATTCACGGCGAGTTTCGGACTGGGAAGACGCAGCTTTGCCACACGGTGAGAGAAGTGCCGTTGCGCTTCGAACATGAAGAGGTCTTGGGTTTCTGATCGTTCTATTGGCTGTTAGCTTTGTGTCACAACGCAGCTTCCTCGGTCTCAGGGTGGAGGAGCAGGTATCGTACACTGTTTGCGTCTTTTCAGCGGTGCTCACCAAGGCTTACGCAAACTCTGCCATGTATCGATAGGAAAAGTTGCGTTTGTCGACACTGAAGGAACATTTCGCCCGGTACGTTCCTAATGCTCGTCCAAGATTGAGCAAGCGCATGCTGACTTCGTCCATGTAGAATCGTGTTGCTGAAATCGCAAAAGAGCGATACAATCTGGTAAGTGCGGCAGCTTTGCTTCGCGATGCCGCTCCATCTTACACATGGATGCTCATCTTTCACTGTAGAATCCCACAGACGTCCTCGACAACATCATCGTTGCAAGGTAGGCATGAGCTATCGCTTGTGTTGGACGCCTTCGTGAACTAACACCTATATTCAGAGCGCATAGCCACGATACTCAAATGGACCTTGTCGTCAAACTCGGCGTTCTCTTCGCGGTAAGCTCCTTTCTGGTCAAAATTTGATCCGGTCTCGGTTTAATGAATCTCTGTAGGACCCGGAGCAAGGACCATTCAAGCTGCTGATCATTGATTCGGTCACCGCTCTCTTTCGAACCGATTTCTCTGGAAGGTGCGCAGCAGTCTTCATTTGGAATTGCAAGCGATTGTCGTGGCGAGGTAGACAGACTAGCTTTTGTGTATTTGAAGAGGTGAGCTGAGTGAGCGGCAGCAGCGACTGAATCAACACTTGATTCGATTAGTCAAGCATGCAGAGGTGAGAACCTTGCACAACAATGTATCATTGTATCCGCTACCTACTGATGTCGACACATCCTTGTTTTTTTCCGACAGGAGTTCAACATCGCGGTCCTCGTCGTGAATCAAGTGATGGCGGATCCCGGTGCCAGCGCAATGTTTGGCCCCGTCTTGAAGCCTGTCGGTGGGTAGTGAAACCTCGGCTGCCTTCGTCTTTTCTTGACGAAACAAGCTAACCAGCCATTTCGTTCGCACAGGTGGCCACGTGATGTCGCATGCAGTCCACACGCGGATCTTGGTACGTGTTTCTTTTCTTCAAGTTGGTGTGAAGAAGCAACTCTCACAGAGGGGTGTCTTTGCAGATGAAGAAAGGTCGCGGAGACAACCGAATCTGGTAAGAGCGAACGCATTCGCGCTTTGTGAAGACTGGCGGGAGGCTAACATTTTCTTTTCAGCAAAGTAATTGACAGTCCGTGCATGCCAGAGGCTGAATGCACAATCCAACTATGCGCGGGTGGCGTTGCCGATGGAGAGGACTAGGCCCGACGACGGTGGCACCAGCGCTCACCAGATGCGTTCGTACATGGGCAATTCTTTTTATCGATAATAATTTACTTTCTTCGTTAAATATGAAGTCTATGAGATTGATGTAATGTATCTATCCTACATGAGAGGAGCGGTTGTGGAACTCTTCTGCTGATCCAGTACGTACCACGTCGTGTTGTACGAGCAGCGGACGTGCGGGTTGATTCGCTCCACTCCGACGCGCAACTCGAACGGCAGCGATTCGATCTCTTCTTTCGCGACCAATGGCAGGTTCTGACGCAGAGATTGCATTGCCAGGATGAGAAGCGTTGATGGCTGGTGCACCATCGTGAAGCGGAAGACGTCGTTGTTGCGCTCGACTCCATTCGAGCCACCGAAGATGAACATCTGGTCCTCGTGGATCACTGCGGTGTGGAAGTCCCGCGCATCTGGCTCACAACCTTCTTCCTCTTCAAAGATGCGCCATTTACCAGTCTTGACGTCCAGCTCACTGAGCTCGTTGCGTCGGGTTCCTGTGTCATCGCGACCGCCAAACATCACCAAACGATTCGGAGCACCGCTCATCTGAGAGATCGTGTGCGCAATTCGAGACTTTGGAATATCACCACTGCACTCGAGATCGGACCAGGTGAGTGTGTCGACATCCAAGAAGTACGAGTCGATGGGGCCCTTTGGAGGATCGTACAGACCACCGCCGATGACGTACATGCGGTTGTCAATCGCAGCCACTTGGTGCTTGTACCGCGGACTCGGGCGCCGTCCGTTCGTCTCTTCTTTCTTCCAGATCTTGGTCACTTCGTCGAAGACGTAAAGATCGTTCACGTACACGTGCCCGGAGGTTCCTCCGAACAGGTACAGCTTGTTGTTGATCGCGCAGAGGCTCTGACCGTACCCTGGCGGAGGCTGCGCGCCTTCTGCCTCCACAATCGTCCAGTTCTTCTCGCGGATGTTGAACTGCAGCAGCTTGCCCATGTTCGTTTGCCCCCAGTGCGGCCCCGATCCACCGAAAAGGTAGATTTTAGTCTTGTCCGTCGAGGCGCACCACGCGTGAGAAGCTCGGCCGTCTACGCATTTATTTTCAGCACGCAAAGTATCGTGAGTACATGACCACCTCTCGCCAATCGCACAATCACACACACACACACACACTGTTTGCTCACCTGGGGAGATCCCGTTCGAGGTTTCAATGCGCGTCCAGTGGTGGCGGATGAGATCGAACGCGTAGATGTCGTTGTGGCAGTTTCCTTCGTTGTATCCGCCGAACACGTACATCACATCGTTCACTGTGGACAGCGGCACAAACACGCACAGGAGTGAGTTACAACAGCAGCCTTCCAGCGACGTTCACAGCGCGGTGGCACGTACCAACGAGCGCCGAGTGGCCGCTGCGCACAGGGGGGCGATTGCCCGACGTGGCCAGCTTGGCCCAGTTGGAGAGATCCTCTGCGAAAAATACACAAAGAGACAGCCGTGTGGTGAGCAAAGCAGTTTCGACACCACCTAGCAGCAGCAGCAGCAGGAGCCTGCGCGCGCGCACTCACCTTGTTCTTCCTCCTCGTAGGAGAGCTCGGCGCTGAAGCCGAGGCGTCGCGCAAGCGGCGAGTTCGCCCAGCGCGGGCTGTTGCGGAAGAGCTTGAGCAGGTCGTCGAACATGTCGCGTGTGTCTGTCGCTGGGGCCGCTGCACGACGGGTTTCAATTTCGTCTGTGGCGAGTCCTGCGTGAGCTGCTCGCCGGGTCGTGGTGGTGGTTCCTGCTGGCCGCGCGTTCACTCGCTCGCTCGCTCCGCGTTATTTCTGCTTGTGCGATCCGGCGATGGCGCTATTTTCGGCCTGCGAAACCACCGCAGTCGCTCTCTCGCCTATTTAAAGACGGAGCCAAACTGCTTTCTTCTTTGGATCCGGCGGAAGAACGCCTGATCGTGCAGTGTCCGAGTCGCAAGTTCAACGTCGCCCCACATAAGTACGACCCCATACAAAAAACAGCAGCCATCGAGAAGAGTTCAGTTCGGCTGACTTCCAAGCTGCGATATCTTCAGACGCGACTGCCTTCGATGTCGCTCGAGTCGACTCGCATCCGCGTGTTCCGATATCTTTTTTCTTTCTTGTTTGAGTGTGCCGCTTGAGTGCTCGAGTGGGAGATCCGACTGAGTGAATGTCCTTTCGCGATCCAAGCGGCTCGAAGCGACGTCGAGTCCGAATGCGGGACCGACGTTGAACTTGTGGGGCGTCACAGACGCTCGCTTTTGTGGCGTCGTCGTCGTCGCCGCGATCAGGCTCCGTTGACAGCACGAAACTTAATCTGCGCCAACCTCACCCAGCAGCAGACTCACTTGCCCAAGGAAGCACGAGAGACCGGTTCAAAGGTGCACTTCGCTGTTCTGGCTCTCCGCAAAAACGGCGCACTTTGCTTCTGGGAGTGCTGGGACTTGGCGTGGCAGGAGTGAATCTCCAGCGTCCACGTCGCCCGAATCACGCGGGATGCGCCAGCGTCTGCTCGCGTTTTTCGTCGCCACTTTCACCAAACATGCAAAAGCGCAGACGTCGACACGCCGTCAACTTGGTCTGAAGCTCGCGCATTCAGAAGGAGCCCCTCCGTGGTGAGCGATTGGAAGGGATCGATCAATCGCTTGTTGCTGGCTGGAGTCCATGGCCAGCGAACAGCAAAGCAAGCCGCGCAGAGGAAAGCGCCGTGATGGAATTTCGAACGAGCTTTCTGCAACGCACCACTCAAACGATCGTCCACTCTTTGACCCGTCGGTTTCTGCCAAACTGTCTCCCCCATGCACGCAATAAGTCCCAGATCCCATGCAGAACGAGGACCTTGAGCCTCAACTGGCAATTGCTATTGACACCGAATGTGCTTCTAAAGCTGGCTCGTACCTATCTCCACGCGAGTCACAGTGTCTGACAACATTGCCATGATACCTTGTCACCAGCTGCTAACGTGTAGTCAGAACCAAAAACCCGGTTCAGCTCGCAGCTCCTTGCACGGAGTCAGCTGGAAGGACCCCGCCACGGCGGGCTCACACCTCCTTCCCATCCCTTCGATCTCACCAGAGTCCACAATGCTACCTTGAGGTGTCAGTCGACTGGCACCTTCTACTTGGAGCTTGGAGACCAAGCTCCTGCTCGTGGATAAACCGCCGTTTGAGAAACACGGAGGCCAGCCAAACGATTTGCAGCGAATCTCCTCACGCTGAATGCGCGCGGGCGTGTCACCTTGGAAGATGCTAATCATCTTCGCCTGTAAGCTGGGCCGCGCAGCGCCGGGCCAGCGTGTCAGCTTGTATGGCTGTTTCTATGGGTGCGATAGATCGCGACTCGTTTCTGCGCGCGGGTTGGCAACGGTATCGACCCCTCCTCGTCGTCGGCTCTTCCTCGCTGGAGGCTTGAGCTCTGCGAGCAAAGCTCCCGTCTGCCTAGCTCTTGCTCTTGCTCGCTGCGAGTCACTCGCCGTGAGCCTCATTTCACTTCTCACCCTCTCGCGCCAAGAAGTATTTCGCCATGAAGACCTTCGCCCGCCTCGTTCTCTGCGCGGTCGCCTGCGCCGCGATCTCCGGCCTCGGCGCCGCCGAAGAAGTCATCCCGCGCGGCGGCTGCTTCGGAGGTGACGATGCGACGCCGGCACCTGTGGCGCCTGTTCCGGTCACCCCAGGTCCAGTCACGCCTGTCACGCCAGCGCCTGTGACACCAGTGACCTCAGCACCTGTCACGCCTGCTCCAGTCACTCCAGCTCCGGTCACCCCAGTCACGCCTGCTCCGGTCACACCTGCTCCGGTCACTCCTGCTCCAGTCACGCCTGCTCCAGTCACGCCTGCCCCGGTGACCCCGACTCCAACTCCGGTCGCGTACGACCAAGACACTGTCTACGACTCGTTCGACAGAGACTGCCACGGACAGATCATTAGCAAGACGACGCCGCTCACGAACGCGGACTGCTTGAACTCGTTCACGTTCCTCTCGGGGACCACCAAGTTCTACGCGTGTTTCACGTGCCCATCGCCGAGCAAGTTCGTCGTCGACCTCGACACCGTGCCATTCATCTCGTGCAACGGCCTGCCGTTTTGCTCCCGCTTTTACCAGTACGGCTACGTGACTCCGCGTGACCTCAAGTGCGTGGTCCAGAACAACGGCAAGTCGGACATCGAGAAGGACTGCGGCCTGAGCGACAACTAAGACGGTTCTGTCGGATCGGAGTGTGTGTATGCATGCTCAATCATTATCAGTCTCTCGCATGAACGCCTTAGCCTGAGAAGACGTGCGGTGCCAGGAGAACGGAGCAAAGCGCACAGCGGGTCGAGCCAAAGTCAGGATCTCGGCCTGGCGCGAAATGCTTTCGTGGTGATGTTTGAATTGAAGATACAGACATTTTTTCATTCAATGCAAATGTGTTCGTGCTAATTTCTGTCAACGAAGCGGATGGTTGAAGTGGCTGGTGATGGTGAGCTTCCGATTAATCCCCGACTACGATCACGCTTCACGGCATCTCTGATTAACACCAAGAGATTCGATTGCTGCTGCTTGGAGCGAAATGATCCACAGCGCCTGGGTTACCATTTGAATTGAGCTACCAAGCGTTGCATGCTCGGGAACACGCCAAGGGGGCCGAAAACTCCAGTTAGCAACCGGCTTCCCATACACCACGGAGACATCGGCTCTGGCGCGAGAACCACTCCGCGAGGAGAATGAACTACTACGTAGCTCACACCAGCCCGTATAAGACCACTCTGCCTGGACTCGAGGTGCCGGTAACAAGAGCACTTGCCGGATATGAAGCAGGTGTCGCCACCACTTCCACACGTGCATACCGGTACAGTACTGAGAGACCTCTGAGCTACCGGTATTGACACCAGCTCGTTTTGACAGTCAATTGCACAATAGCAGTCAATGTACAGTACCGGTATATGGAGCGATCCAGTGCCAGGCATTTGGATCAGGCACGCGGCAATGGAGCGCCACCATGGCGAGAGCAAGCCGAACGGCAAGACGCTGCGCACGCGGCTACAGCGGCAGCTGGAGTTCTACCTGAGCGCGAGCAACCTGCGCCAGGACAAGTTCCTGCAGCAGAGCATGGACGAGCAGGGCTTCGTCCCCGTCGCGCTCTTCCTCGCGTTCAACAAGTGAGTAGCGGTCGTGTCACGCTTTTTCGAGCGGATCGGACTACAATAACGCCAACCTCTTGCTTGCTTGGTTGACAACTGCAGGCTCAAGGCGATGAAGGCAACGGAGAAGATGGTCCGAGACGCGGTGGCGAAGTCGTCGCTCATCCGCATGAGCGCCGACCAGAGCGCGATCGCGCCCGTCGAGCTGCCATTCGACACGGAGGACACGAGCCAAGGTGCGCTTGACTAGAGAACGTGTCTCGTGTGCTCACGACGCCATCCCTCATCAACGCGGTATGTGTGTGTTGTTGAAAGCAGAGCGAACCGTGTACATCGAGAACTTTGGCGTGGAAGATGACCACGACTCGCTGCGCAAGCGGCTCTCCAAGTTCGGCAAGGCAAGTGGCGGAAGAAACGAAGAGAACCTCACATTGCCTCGTGGCTTGTTTTCTAACTGCTGCTGTGTCTTCGTCATGCAGGTGAATCTGGTGAGCATGCCGCGCTTTCCTCAGAGCAAGCGCTTCAAAGGCTTTGCATTCGTGGAGTTCGCCTCCACCCAAGCCGCAGAGGCACTCGTCGCAGCCGCACTCGCGACGGACCCGGAGCTCCACGGCGTCCGGGCGATGCCCAAAGTGCAGTGGCAGGAGCTGAAGCAGCAGTTGAAGGAGCAATTGGCGTCCGCAACACCACAAGGGGCTGCAGCGGAAGAGCGTGGGGCAGCAAGCAGCACAAGGATAGCGAGTGTGGAGCTGCATGAGGAGGACGACGGCGAGCCAACGGCGGATAACCACACGCGTGCCAGTGCGCCAAAGAAGAGGAAGAACGGCCACATCCACTTTGCTGCGGACGAAGAAGAAACTGTCCAGCAGCATTCGGAAGTGCAGGACGTAACCAAGAAGATGAAAGTGCTCTGAGTGGTGAAATCGTCATGCAAGTGGTTCTCTGGACGTAAACTGAACGAAAATGACCAGAAAGGTTCACTTTCTTCCATCCATTTGATCTCAGAAGAAAAGCGGAATTCTCGCGAAGCGACACGCAGGATCGGGCCACAAAGCCATTTTCAGACCGAACGCAACTGCCATGCGCGCCTCGCGACTCGTGCAGTGCGTAGCTGCCTGCGCGACGCTCGCTCACGCCCAACCAGACGTTGACAGCGCCGACTTGGTAGGCGACCACGAGATGTTCACACCCGAGCCAGATCGTGTCTTCATGCTATTCGATAGCGCTGAGCTGGAGAGCGAGCACGACGTGTTCACACCCGAGCCAGAGCGCGTCTTCCAGTCATTCCACAGCGCTGGGTGGACGAACGCGTACACACCCAACGTCCCTGCCACGTGCAGTGGGGCTGTCGCGGGCTTTGCCGACAAGCCGCTCGCCGACAGCGACTGCCTGGAGCCGTTCCAGTTCCTCTTGGAGCGAGGTACGGACAAAGTGCGCCACGGGTGCTTCAAGTGTGCTGGTGCGTTCCAAGCCACGCCGACCGCAGCGCCGTACGCCACGTGTGACGGTAGACCCATCTGTTCTGGCTTCTCGCTCGCGTACTACCGCTGCTTCCTCAAGAACGACACGACGAGCGACATGTTCGCTTGCCTCATGGGCGTCAACTTCCAGGCAGACAGGTAGAGGAAGCAGCGTTGCGAGCACATTGGATGAAAGCAAAACAGGCTCATAATGCTGTACAATAACAAGAAATGCGCGTTCACAATCCAGTTTACCAGACGCCACGAATGCCCTGCGTGCAGGAACAGGCCACCTGTCCGCCGACTAAATGCGGAAAGCGGCGGGGTCGATGTGCTCCAGGTCGTAGATCTCAGAGATCTTCCGCATCATCTCCTTGCGGCTCGTGCTCGTCGGGTTGTCGAATAGGAGGTCGTAGAGCGAGCTGAGGTTGAACACGACCACTGCGTTCAGAAAGCGCGCCGGGTCGCTCCGGATCATGCGCTCGAGGGCCGCCACAGCGCCTTTCACGTCGCAGCAGTAGAGCGCGCAGATCGCGTAGTTGTTGACGGCAGCGCACACCAAATCCTCCTCCAGGAACAGCGCCTCGTCACTGTCGCTTCCAGCAGAAGCCGCGCGCGAGACCTCCAGATGGAGTACCGAGTCGAACGCGCTGAGCGCCTCCTGAAGTTTGTTCTGGGCGAACAGCAGCAAGCCGTCGTTCAAGAGCAGTCGGCCTTCAAACTGCGCACCACTTGCGGCCGTGGAGCTGGTGCCTTCTGCCAGAGAACGAGCCAGATTGAAGAGCTTCTCGGCGCTCGAGAGATCCCCCATCTGTAAGTGCACGCGACCTAGCCGAGACATGACGACGACCTGCTCCTCCAACGGCAGACTGTCAATCTAGGTTACGTAATTGCACATACACGGCAGAACAATGAGATGGTGCACAGTGATCAGCTAATGACTGCAGAGCGAAATCTGTGGACGTACATCGATGGTGGAGCAGACGCGGAGAGCCAACGCGAACTTCTGCTGGTGCAGCAGGTGGTTCACGAGCGTAAACTGTACGATGCGTAGCCACTTGGCCGCACTCGCTAGCGTCACACCGAGCAGCTCGACTGTCATGGATTCCGCAATCGCGTTTCGAATCTGCGCGACCAGCTGGAACAGCTTCTTCTCGTGATCTGCGAGGTTTCCCTTGCACTTGCTCAGCAGTGCCTCGAGCAGACGCAGGCGAATGAGGACGAACGCGTCGCCACTGCCGTCGTTCGCGCTTGAGTACTGCGAGTCGTTCAGGTCGCCGATCTGGTCCAGGACGCTCGTCGCGTTGTCGTAGTGGCCGTCCTTGATCAGTCCCGCGAGCCACCAGGACTTGATCTCCAACGTCAGCCTCGGCTCGTTCGTCGGGTTCTGCAGCATCGAGAGCGATTTCTTCGTGAGCGTCTTCCAGCGCTTTTGCCTGTAGAGCCCCTCCAAACTGGGCACCGTGTCCGGAATGTCAGCGAGCATCAGCTTGGTCGGCGGGCCAGTCGCGCGTGCACTCGCGTGGTCGTCCACAGCCATCCGCATGAACTCGTCCAGAAGGTCGTCCACGGATCTCGCCTCCACGTGGATTCGCTGTGGCGGAGGCATGACGAGCGTGCCAGGGCTGCTCCTTTGGCTGCTGCTGGCTCGTGACGGGGTCCCAGAAGGCGTGGTGGTAGTGGCACTGCGCGGGTCTGCTGCAGCATTCGGAGTAGAGCGGAACGATTGAGATCGGGTCGGGTCAGCATAGCCTAGGAACGGAGCCGCTGGGGGTGGCGGCGCTCCGAATGATCGAGGCGGCTGGTCGTCACGCGCAGACTGCGGCGGAGCTTGTCCGTACGAGAAGCTCTGCGACGACCGCACTGGCGCAGGGACATTCCCAGTCGGTGTGGTCGGAGCAGTATTCCCGGGCACCGCACGATCCACGCTGCCAAAGAGGTTCTCGTAGCTGCTCTTCTGGCTGAGCCTGCCGGGGGGAGTCGGCGCAGCAGGAACGCCAAAGATGCTCTCCGCCGGTGGACGCGCAAACAAGTCGAGCTGCGGTGCGTTCGATCCTTGCGCCTGGAACGGCGGGAGTGGGTCCGAGTTGCCAAAGAGAGCGGCGGGGACCCCGTACGACGACTGTTGCTCCTCCTCCTCCTCCTCCTGCTGGTATTGACTCTGCGGCGGCGACGGGAAACTCGCACCTGGCGGCTGATCCGAAGGGGCTTGCGGAGAGTCCGTGGGCGAGGGGAAGAGGGGCGACTGGCTGTCGCCTGGCTCGAGGCTCTGTCTGTCCTGAGGGGACGAGGGGCGGCGCTGCGGGACTAGCGGCGTGGACAGTTGCGTGGGAGCCGTGCGCACCGCGACACCTGCTTTCGAAAGCGAGTGAAGAGGGTGAGATGATCTTGGTAGACGCTCTGGTAATGGATCTATCGACAATCGCGTACCTGGAAATTGCCCTGGAGCGCCGAAGCCGGGCCGCAGCTGGTTCACCATGGCGACGGGGCTGCTCAAGAGTATGACGCAGCGGGAGTGAGTACGCCGAAGGCAAGGTGAGTCGAAAGATAGACACCCCCCACGCACCCGGATGCGAACGGCGAGGACCGTGCGCTGAGCGGCGCGGCTGCCGTTGGTGTCGGCGCGGGTGGTGGTTGCGGCGGCGAGAGCCCGTGCGGTGTCGGCGGGTGCGTGGGGACGTTGAAGGACTGCGCGCGTTGCTGGTCCATCGCGCGTTGTTGGTGGCGAATTGTGTCTGTTTTCTTTTGTGCGCGTGCGACAGCGTATGCATGAAAGTTGCTTTGTTGGTGTGAATGTAATGAAAATCATCCGAGTGGTATTTAATTGCCTTTCCGTATTTGAGTGTGTGTGCGATATGGTGTGTGCGATATGGTGTGTGAGAGATGGTGTGTGAAAGATGGTGTGTGAGAGATGGTGTGTGAAAGAGGGTTGCTTTCCGAGATCCAGCGGTCACCAGCTGGCTGAGTTTGAAGATTGACCTTTGCCTCGGGTGGTGGGCGCTGGGTGGTGGGCGCTGGGTGGTGGGCGCTGGATGTTGGATGTTGGATGTAGGGTGTAGGGTTTAGGGTTTAGGGGCCCTAAACAAGCACATCACCATAGTGGGGCCAAGTGAAACGTGGTTTTTTTGGGACCGCAACCGTGATGTGCCATTTTTGGCTCGGGTTTGCTAATATAAATAACCATGATGTGCTCCGATGTGCT
>JAASFQ010000662.1:0-16776 GCA_023333845.1 Globisporangium polare | reverse complement strand
GTTTGTGTCAACTATGTTTGGCGACCAGTCACTAAAACGAGGATGCATTTGCTTTGTGACATCGCATTTTGATCCGGCTTTTTGGCGAAACGGCAAACAAGCTCACTCGAAATGATCACTTTGAGCGGACGGACATTCGAGAGATGCGCCACTCACGCGCCATGTAGAAGAGGACGCCAATCGGTGCGCTTCGATTCCGCATGCAGACGTATGCTCAGACCGACTGCCTGCCTGTCTCTTCATACGCCCCACCCTGCCGCGCGAACTCTTTGCAAGAGGCGACCAGCTGGAGTAAGGTGGTTACTCTCTCGCAATCCCGCTCCATCCGGTGCCGCTGGAACCAGAACAACAGCAAATCAATGGAAAGGAAGCGCAGAGAGCCATTCGATTCGGTGCGACCGACAGCGGCTTCTTCTCTGCTTCTCCGCGCAAATAAGAACCGAGCCAAACCGGAGAGATGCAGCACAGCGGTGCGGTGAGGGTTCACATTGCGCTTTGTGCTGACTGGCTGGCTGGCTGGCACTGACCGGCGGACACGGACGGACAAGGCGCTTGAAGTACGCTCGCAATTCTGCGCGTCGTCGAGCTCGTGCCTCGGCTCTCCCACTGCTGCCCATTGTCCAAGTTCCCAGCGCAGAGTGCGAGCGTCCGAATGGGCGGCAATCCGGAGAAGAAACACAGCCTGCGCCGCGTCGGCGCCTGGTGCGCGCGGATCATCGCGCGCGTGTCCAAGCACAGCCATGTGAACAAGAAACACAGCGACCACGCGGACGACGGCAGTCCCGAGACCGAGAACGAGTCGTGGGTCACGACCACGCAGCGCACGAACCGCTTCAGCAGCAGAGACGACTACGACGACGGCGCGTCAATCACCGAGACCGATCGCGCGCCGAGTGTCCTGTACCCGGTACGACGCCGAGCAACCACTGCGTCCAGCAGATCCAACAGAAGCAGCTCGAGAAGAAATCGAGCGAGCCAACATCAAGACAACAACAGCAACATTGCGGGTGGAAGCATTGTATACTCCGAGCCAAGCGAGAGCAGCAGGGGGTCTCTGGGTGACCGCGCGTCCACCCGCGATGAGCTGTCGCTGATCGCGAGCCAGCGGCTGCACGTCGCAGGGCTCTACGCGCGCGCGCAGCACCTCAAGCGCAAGAAGCTGCGCGAGCTCTCGTACGAGAAGAGCCTGCAGAAGCCGCTGAGCCACATCCAAGTGCGTCGCCGCCTCTGTCGCGAGAAAGAAGAGATCGCGACTGGACCAGTCATCACGCCGGCGTTCGTGTGCATCCGCAAGGCGGAGCTCGGGCGAGACGTGCGCCGCCGCCTGCAGATCTGCGGCTTCAACGCGGACGACAGCGTCCCTCCGTGGCTGCCGAGCGCCGCGAGCGCTGGCCGCTGGAGCTGCGAGCTCGCGGTCGGCTCGCCACGTTCTGCCGCGTCGGCGGCCATCGTTCTCGACCAAAAGCTGCGCCTAGCAAGCCAAACTGATGCGGTGTCATCGCAGTGTACCAGCTGAGTCACCAGAGCCAGCGAGATAGCAATTATTTATGCAGCAGAAAGCCTGTTTGTCCCAAAGACTGTACCTATAGCCGTGATCTGTAAAAGACGTGAAGCGAGATTTTTGATTGTCGTTTGTTTAGTCTGTGAGACGCGTCACGCGAATGAGCAAAAGTGCGTGTCTCGATATCTGTGTAATGGGAGGCTGAGCTGATAGAGCCTATACGTCCAGAGCTGGCTGGCTGCGAAGCCGCTTAACGGTCTCCAGAGGCTCGTGTAGAAGTGGTGGTGCTGCCGACCTCGCTGAACGAAGGAGTCAGATATCTGCTCTCGAAGGCTGGCTTTCAAGGACACCAACGACAGTGTGGTCAACAGGAGAGCGACACCATAAGTGAAGTGGTGCACACGACTTTCTATGGTTGCCTCTCGCGAGTGAATGAGCTGAGAATGGGATTTGGTCGCGCTGTCTGACCTGTGTTTCGCTCGATCCCATCAGACGCTGCTTCCCTCCTGTGTTCCGACGCAGCATGCGTGCGTACGCCACTGTATTTCAGCAGCAGGAAGACAGGCACTCCGGTCGTAATTGCTGACGCAAAGTGAAGAAGTCAATTGAGTTAAATAGGCGGTCGGACTCGTCGTCCTCTTCTCCACGTCAGGCTGCTGTCGGTCTATGAGAAGCACACTGAGCGCGCTCTTGTTTGGCTATGGTACACGTTGGTTAGCTTGTCAAACGCCTGCTTGTCTACAGCTTTTGCGGCACGAGCTTGACCATGCGCGACCGCAGCGCGAGCATCACGAGCAGCTGCTCCTTGCGCTTCACGATGCAGAGCTCGCGCACGAGCGCGGTGATGACCACGCGCAGCTTGCTCTGCGACGACTCGTGCAGCCCGATGATCGCGCGCACGTGCTCAAGCAGCGTGAGCTCCTCCTGGCGCTCCTCCTGGAGCTCCTCGAGCTGCTCTTCGCGGCTGCGCACCTCTTCCTCCGTGAAGCTGTACCCGTCGCCGCTCTGCGTCGCGAGCTCGACCTGCACCTCCTGGACGTACTCGTCGATCTCGTGGAGGCGCACGAGGCCGTCGCGCAGGTCCTGGTGCGAGAGCACGAGCTCGCGCTTGGTCACGGCCAGCTCGCGGTGCAGCGTCAGGATCTGCACCTGCAGCGCACGCGAGGACAGGGTGAGCTTGGCGGCGATGCGCTCGAGCTGCTGCGGGCTGATGATGCGGGGCGAGAGCTGCTTGTTCATTGTGGCTGAGCTGTGGCTGTTGGGAGTGAGGCTTGGCTAGAGAGAGACGCTTGACGCTTGCTGCTTGCTCGACGAGAGGCCGATCGGAGAATGGAGAGGACAACGCGAGCACGAGAGCTGACGAGGAGAAGTGAGAAGTGAGAGAGAGCGTGAGGAGCTGCTCAGCTCAGCAACGCTCGTGAATCCATCCAGTGGCACCGACAAAACAACAGTGGCTCGGCTCTGCGCCACCAATCAGCAGTACCGTGCCGGTCATATTTTGCCACTAACCACCTCGTTTTTCTAATAGTCTACTCCAAAGAGTTTTATCCGTTTGCAACTTGATAGGTAAGTGCACGGAATTTAGCTATAGAGAGGCTTCAAAGAGAAACGAGCGCTGCTGACATAAATCGGTACAGACTCGCTGCTGATTGGTCCTGTCTGGACTGCTTTTTCGCTGAAAAGTCCGAAACCGACCAAGCTCGAAGGCAGACTTGTTCGCTCTCTCGTTTTTCGTGACTTTTCACATTTGTCGACTGGGAGATTTGCTTGGATGCACGAAAACGTGATTGCTCTTCATCTCTTCCACTTCGCTTCGGTGCAATGATTTGGAGCGAGGGTCGTGCTGCGCTGATGATTGCCGAGCACGGACCAAGCAGCGCGCGCGAGAGAGAGAGAGTGCATTTATTTCCACTGAAGTCTTTCGGGTGAGTAATAAATTGCGTGGTTCTCTTTGGTGGAATTTGAGCTTACGGGTGAGCAGACCTCTCGCGGAGTGAGCACTGCCACCTGGCGAGCAACGAGTCGGCCCGTCAGCCTGCCGCTTTGACAGAGCCAAGAAGAACCGAACACCTCCGACACGAGCCGCGACCACAAGTTGAGGAAGGGCTCGCATCGCTTGGGTCCACATGTTGCGGAAGTGAACAATCATGACCATGAACCCAGCGCCAAGGTTCCCGTTTTGGATTCTCAGCATTTGAGCACACATTTCACGACCAGGATTCTCCATATTGGTGCTGCTGGTTTGCTCTTGTGGACAAAGTTGTTTGGTTGCGGCCGAGCTCAAGTTTGGCCTTCGATATCGCAAGGACTGATGATGCCTTGGGACAGACAGTCGGCCCAAACTTGAGCTCAAGGAAGCGAGGCTCCGAGCAACGCGCAAACGGGGTCTTTTCCGCGCTGAAACCTAAAAAGTGAGAATACACCATGTGGATGACAAATCACCTTCCTGATTACGCGTTTGGGTGTGTATTCGACGCAAATCAGTACATTGCGCATCCGAAAAGCGGATAAAAGGCAAGAAAGAGTTCAGAAAGCAGTGGCGACTCATCCGCTCGTTTCACGGATCGCCGAGTGCTCACCGGACAACACGAACCGCCAAGACGATGCATGGATGCCTGAGATCTCCCCGCTCAGTTGATCATGCATTCCTGCGCCGTTGATAACAACAACACCATCGGTTGCTGAAATCCTGAAAATGCTGTAAAATGTCCGACAAAAGAAAGTAAAAAAGTGGATGGCATGATAAAGTGGGAAAATCTTCCTTTTTGTGCTGGACTTTCTGCGTGCGTCCAGCCACTGCAAGTGCGCTTCCCAAATCTCAGGCGAGAAAGAAAAAGTTCTGCGCGCGCGAGTCCGAAGAGAGCCTTCAACATGTAAATGCGGTGGACGGAAACCAACAGCAGCAGCAAGGAGGCACAGGCGTCTCGCCGCCCTGCTGTCAGCACTTTACGAGAGGTGGTCGAGATGTGGCTGGGAAACACTTTGGGGGTCAGTTTTGTCTACTTTTCCGGTCGCAGACTGCGCTCGTCTGGCTGAAAAGAGCTGCGTTACTTGCCTCGTTAAACAGGATCAGTATTTGGAGAGCGGAAAATGCGTCATCTTCGAGGCTGAACGATATAGCTTTTATAGCGACATGCGTGCTGAAATGCATATATGTACATTAGAAAGGGGGTTAATCACAGACGCGACTCTTCGTCGAGCAACAGTGACGTCACCAAAGGCAACAGCAGGTCTTGTCGGGGACAGCACCAAAGATGACAAAGTGCTGATTTGGCGGCGCGTCTCGTGCTGCTGCTCGCGCACCACCTCTCTTGGCCGGCTAACGCGTTCGCTGAGGCCGCAAGCAGCTGAAGAGAAACACTTTCTTCACCGCTGCGTCCAGCAAAAGACTTCGGACGAAGATACCCTCGCGACGCGTGCGACCACCTGATCGCGTGCCTCTCGCCAAAGCCAGCAGATCACGATTCCAGAGGCGTCCTGCGTGCGTGTGGCGACCTCCCTCTCCTGATCGCTCGTTCACTCGTATCTCAGCCCCGACCCAGGAATGGAAAGCCGAACCACTCGCTCTCGCTGGCTGTCCGTGGGTGCACGCAGGAAGGCTTTGAACACGAACGCCGGAGCCCACGGCATTTCGTTAATCGCTGATGAGAGCCCAAGAGAGAGAGGATCGCCAGAGAGCTCACAAGTTCAAATCAGCACTCTGTGGGCTCTTTGCGGCCCCGCTCCTTCGTGTCGCGAGGGAAGCAAAGGAGAGGCGGGTGGCTCACGCCTGCCTGGAGCGTCCTGCCTGGAGCTATGGGGAAGGCACGAGAAGGAAGGAATAGAGCGTTGGCATCATGGGGGACAAAGCGCGAAGATCAGCAACGCACAGCCTCACCTCGCGTACCAAGCACCCTCGACCACCATTTCCGAGGTGCAGCAGCCTGTGTCGTGGTCATGCAAATCAGCGCGAGCTCTCCTAAGATGAGGAGCTCAGGATTGTATTTCTTATTGCACGCTGCTGTTGCTCTCGTTGTTGAGGATGACGCTCGTTTGTCTAATCCGCACGCTTCCCTTCCTAACAAGGTCACCAAAGCTCAGATACTTGGCACTCTCATGAGTCGCCGGCAAACTCACCACCCGAGTCGCCAGCAAAGTTAGACGTCGCCGTGGTCGTCTTGTTTCCGCCTTTGGCACCGAACGCTGGGGCATTCGGCCATACACAGTGCTCGTGCACACTGGCAGCGAGGACTCTCCGCCGCGGTTGTCCGGACACCAGAAGAACTGGCATGCCAACACACGATAATAAACAGCAGCGGTTGGAGAATGGATGTAGTCTCGCTGCGCCGACTGACCAGTTTGCTGGCAGAGCCTTAGGCAACTTCGGAGAGCGTGGAGTTATCGACGAGTTCGAAAGTCTCGTATATCTACTTCTGCTGCTTGGCAGCGGTGGTGAACGCGGACGCGGACAGCGCCAGCAGCAGCAGCAGCAGCAGCAGCAGCAGCAGCAGCAGGTGATCTGCTGTTGTTGGAGACGACTGGAAATGGTTTGGCCCTTTCGCTTCCGACCAAATCAGTCAATCAGGTGATTTAAGTCCGGATTTACGGTACACTTATCACGTGAGAGCCTGATGGCGGACTCGGCCAAGGTGCAGTCCTCCACGCACCAGTGAACGAGAAATTCAGCTCTTTGTCTGATCTAGTGCGATAGTTCGGTGGTTGACCTCGGTTTTGGGCGGATGCTTCCTTCCCCGCAGCCTCGTTCGAGTTGCGTGGTGAATGGCGTGACGCACACGCAAGACTAGCGATTGGCGGACGATGTGGCAGACTTTCACATGGATGACAAGCGATACCCAAAGATTTATCACATGCCACACAGATCACATAGCCTACTCGCTCCAATCGTCCGAAGCAAATGCCAGCATGGACTCTTCATTGTCCGCCGTACTCGAAGAAGGCACTGCCAACTTTGAAATGCTGGACAACGAGGCAATCTGGTTGCGGTAAATTCGTGTTCACCTCGTTACAACACACAGGCGCATCATCCACAGCAGAGACACGCACCACTCACGAGTCGCCAGCAAAGTCACCACCGCTGTCGCCGCCAGTGTCGCCGCTGAAGTCAACGGTCGACATCCCTCCGCCCGAGTCCCCAGCGAAGTAAGACGTCGTCTCGTTCCGCGAGCCGCCGTCGCCACCGAAAGCCGAACCGAGGAACGCGCCCGTAGCGAGACCCGCGACCGCTCCCGCCCCAGCAGCCATGTAGCCGCTGCTGTTGTTGTTGTTGTTGTTGTACTCACGCTGCTCGTACATTGGCGGCGCAGATGGGTACGCGTACTGGTCGTTCGTGCCGTACGAGGTCGCGTACACTGGCTGCGCGTAGCGCACGGGCTCTTGGCGCCGCTGTCGCGAGTTGTTGATGCAGCAGCACACGCAGCAGAAGATGAGCAGCACGAAGAGGACCGTCTGGAGCGTCGAGCCGGAGGACGACGTCGTCATCGTCCCACCGCTGCGCACGTTCGGGCTCGTGTACGCGACGGTGCGCCGACAGCGGCAGTCGTACGCGTTGTCCAGAACGCACTGCGAGTCCACGGGGCAACAGCACGGTGCCGCCGACACGAGCGTCTGGCAAAAC
Source organism: Globisporangium polare (assembly GCA_023333845.1). Lineage (NCBI taxonomy): Eukaryota > Oomycota > Peronosporomycetes > Pythiales > Pythiaceae > Globisporangium > Globisporangium polare. Next base: position 9,661 of record JAASFQ010000662.1, on the reverse strand, counting down.
TGGCCCGGCGTGCCGCGGAACGCCTGGTCGCACTGCCCGGTTTGCTGGCAGAGCCCGCAGCCCGAGAGTGCAGCGGAGAGCGTCGCGCTCTCGACGACCTCGAAGGTCTCGTACTTGTTCTCAGCAGCAGCAGAGGCGGAGGCTGCCAGCGCCATGAGCAGCAGTGTGCAGAGCAGCAGGACGCGCTTGAGGGCCTTCGTCGCCATGCTTTCGCTCGTCGATCCGCTCTCTCTTCTCTTGCGCGCTCGTGGTCGAATGTGAGCTGCTCGCTTGCTTTATGCGCTTCCTGCCGTTGAGCGATTTTGAGGGCAGCCAACATTCAAATTCGCTCAGAATGTTTGTCTACCGATCTCTAGCCAATCACTGGGCGGTAATCCGACATTTCTGACAATTAAAAGGATTTGTGGAAGGGAGGGAGAAGAGAAAACTGCTGCTGATTCGCGTTGTCCACATCGGCAGCTGCTCCTTTCCGTGGAATGGGTACACTTTGCACCGATCTTGCATCGCTTCCCCATGCCTGCTGGATTAACTGGTTGGCTTGTTGCATGCAAGTCGGACGTGTACTGTACAGCCTACTGAAAGCAGAACTGAGCGACGATGAAGGACCCATTTCAGCCTTGGGCATTTCGTTATAGCCAGCCATCTAAACTGTGCACGTGGCAAATCGAGGTTGTTGTGGACAGCGACTCCAAGCGACCTCGTGCAAGGACGCGGTCCTGCAACATCAAGGGGTGAATGCTCGACTTCGCCGGTGTGCTAGTTCAAATCCTGGCACACCTCGCGCTGCATTATCAGCACGGCCCTCCCCTCCTCAATGGATCGAGCTGGGCGAACTTAAGCGACGAAGGATAGACTCCCGGGCTCTTGTTCACTGCTTCCAGTTCGCAATCCCAGCTCCAAGTATTGAACAGAATGGGGGGGCACAAGTTTGACTCTTTACAAAGTTGCTGCCGTCCGTTGGAAAGTCGATGGGGTCGCGCTCGAAATGCGAGTGATTGCCAAAGATCGGCGCCTCTTCGGGGTCAGGATCCACCCATTATTCACTTTATATTGCGTAACGTAAATCTGAAACTCTTGTGCCCAAGACGAACAACAAGGAAGCGTGCAAGTCTCTTTTTCTTTGATGGTCGTGAGTGAGATCACACACGAACTGGCCGAGCAAGTGAGTGCAGAGCAGGATGCATCTCAAAGGTGTTGGAAGAGCGTGAGGCGAGCTGCTTGTTGCATTGACAGTCCGGTGACACAAAGGCCTTGGCTGCACGCTAACTGCTAGGTCAAGTTGGACAGACTGCTCTCTTTTGGGAGATGTGTCACAACGTCGAGCTTCAGAAAAGAAGAGCGTATGTCCAGGAAGAGCCTGGGCCATGGTTTTCGCTGCTACGTTCTTAGATCTATGTGCGTCAGGTGGCGCGTTTCAGGGATGTGACTCGCACGTGCAGGTAAAGTCATCGAATTCGCTTCACCCGTCCAGATCTCAATGAACTCGTTTGGCTTCGACCAGGTGGGTTGGTTGCGCTGAGTCCATTTTAACAAAGAGTGCTGTGCCCATCGATACTTCGTGTTGCTTGCGAATGGCTGTGAAACGGGCACGTGCTGGCTCGCTGTTGCAGCAGCACGAGTGTGCCGCGTAATCTTCTCTGCTCACGAGCGAAGTGCTGGCGCTCCAGTGGAACAGCGAGGAAGGCTTTCGTCAAAAACGACGAGGTTGTACTAGCTGAGCTTCCAAGTATGAGCTCGAGATAAGCGAGCAAGAATCACAAGAAAAGTCTCACGACAGAGAGCTGAGGGAAAGCGGAATGCAGGGCATTCGAGAGATGGGTTCACCCTCAACACTTTTGGCGCACTTCCCGAAAAAGATCGCGTTTCGAGCGATCTGATTGGGTGCTGTTTGCCAATCAAATCGTCTTCGTGATAAAATCGAGCCCTCTTCTGTTGACGCGAGCGATGAAACGGCGGTCTTTTGCAGGATCTTTTCTATTTTCCTCGCCTGTTTCAGGCACGAGGCGGTGCCAACGCAAAGCTGACTGTCTCCTCTACCGGGAGCAACTTCAACGCCAACCGCCCAGACACACACACAAGCACAAACAAGACACAGTCAGCGAAAGCGAGAGGCTTCTCGTTGAGGCGACCTTTTGTGCGATCGCTCGCAGTGAGAAGGCGGGTGTCGTTTCGCCGCTGGCCTTTGGGGTCCAGCAGAGAGCAAAGAGAGCAAAGAGAGAGAGAGAGAGAGAGAGCAAAGAGAGTGAGAGAGAGGTGGCTTCGTTAGCTGAGAGCGCAGGACGACTTCATCAGCATTCCCTCCCTTGATGTAATGCGCGCCGTCCCAACACATTTCCCGAAACCATTCCCACGTTGCACACACACGCACAAGGCAAAGGGCGAAAGGTGGGAGAAAGAAATCAGCGGATTGCTGCGATCTGGCAACCCGCAGTATTGGCGAAACGCCCGCGGTGTCCGAGAATAGACAGACAGCCGAGATATCCACTCATGTTCCATCGTCCCTTCGCCGCACCGCCTTCTTTCCCGCTTTGCGCATGCTTGCTTGCTTGCTTGAAGCCACGACCCACGAGACCTCAGTTGCTCATTCCCCAATTCGCTCGCTATCTCCCATCGGAAGGAAAGCCAAGGCCGCTTTCACAGGCGCGTGTGGAGAATCACAACAGCAGCAGCATTTACCATCTGGTCGACTGGACAGGAGAGCATCATGACGCACGGCAACTCGCACAAAGCGCTGCTGCAGCCGCCAACCGCCATCGACACGTCACTACGTCTCTGGGGGGACCTCGCGATCCCGCAGTGCGTGAACGGAGAAGACCACCGAGACTCGCGCTGGCAGCAGAAGCAGTCACTCGGTCGCCGCACCAAGTCGCACTCGCCCTCGCGCCGGTCCCCCAAGCTCAGGCACACGAACGGCAGGCTGAACGGAGACCCGTCGCGTGGCGACAACAAACAGCAACTCCTGGCTCGTCTTCAACCGACACCTGTGGTCCCGATCCGCCCTGTGCAGCAGGAGAAAGACCGACCTGAGGCGATTATCCCCAAGCGCTCGGGCCTCCGACGCTCGATCACGTGTGCCTCGCACGGCAAGACGCAGCTCGAATGCGCAACACCGAGGACGACGTCGCCGACGCGTCTCAAGATCTGCTACCGCGACGAAGCGCTGCGTGTGAGAAGTGCCGAGAATACGCGCCGCATGATCGTAAACGCGCGTCAGAAGCTCAGCAACAGCGGCAATGGCAGCGGCGGTGTCTCTCCTCAAACGTCGACAGAGCCAGCAGCAGTCGATGGATTCAGTGAAAATGCACCCACTCGCATCACCAGCAATCAGCAGAAGCTTGCGCTCAAGGCGCTCAAGTATCGCAACCTGCTCGCGCGCACGAACGAGATCGACGACGACCGACTGAGAGACCCGTCGTTCGACGTGCTCGAGTGCCTCGGCGTCAAGTGGTGCAAAGTGTAGCTACTGCAGCCATGAACTGCTACTACTATTACAAAACAGAGCTGGGCGGCATTGGAGGCTTCGTGCACGCACGCAGAGAAGAGCGGATCGAAGGAAGTCTCATTACGGGTGAAGCAATGCAACAAACAGGTTGCTGGTGTAGCTGTGAAAGGGAGAGATGCCAATAAGCAGAAGAGGAGAGAATTCATGCACCGCCTTGTCTGCCTACCCTCGCATCATTGGACACTACAGGAGCTATTCATCGTAGATCATGAGAGAGAGAGAGAGAGCGGCATGAGATGCATGTAACCTACTTCGAGACGACGAACCAATCCCAAGAAGTCGAATAGTCAACTGTTGGGATGGAGAGCAGCAAGTGCGTCTTGCCTGGTGGTGACGGTTGCTGAGGTTGTTGTTCAGCGTCGATATCAAGAACGGATCTTTCTGCTAAAAGATGCAGCATCTCAGCGAAGAAGGAGAAGGGTCCCCAGCGGATTTCACCCAATGTGTGTGACGGACAGCTATTTCCAACAGCAAACACGTCCACATGGAGCTCCGATGTGCCAGTGGGACTTGGGTCGTATCTCAAGCTCGCCTGTGCAGGTTCACAGGCGAAAGTGCATGGGTGGCAGTGCAGAAGACGGCATTCGGAGCGATCTCAGCGTGTCCATGTCGTTGTCGAGCTGCACTCCAGAGGGTCGAAAGATCGCCAAATAAATGTAGCCAATTGTGTGGTCCACGCATCTCAAGCAGAAAGGGTATTCTATTCAGGCTGGTAACAGTATTCCTTTTCACGCCAATCACGATGCTGGAGCTCTTCCCATTTTTGTTTGGTCGAAAAAGCAGCAAGCATGAGCAGCGACCGGATCTTCGTGGGGCTCGAGACGTCCTTCAGCTGTGACCTCCCGGCGACGCTCGACAAGGTGCGCTGATACAGCTCTCTCTTGTGTCCGTGCACCAGTGCTGCGTGTCGCGCTCGCTGTCTGTGTGCTGCTCGCACTCGCTCGAGCGCTCTGTGGTAACGAGGAGCTCACTCGCTCCTGTTGATGGTGTTATGTTGTTATGCGCTGTCGCTTGCAGGTGTACGAGGACAAGATGAGCGGCGTGATCGCGCCGCTCTTCCACCCGAGGTGCGCTGCTGCGCTTTGCTTTTGACGCTGCTGCTGCGCTCTTGGTGGTTGTAGAGCTATAGTGTGTATCCCTTGGGTATTGCTGACGATTGCTTGACTCCACTATGCTGCATGTTCAGATTCAAGCGTGACGACAATGGCGTCTCGGACATGCGCGACGGTCCACAGTCACGTACGTATGCAAGCGCTCTATATGCAATGCAATGATCGTATAGGATACTTAAAGCGGATACTCACGTGTGTGTGTGTGTCTATTGCTTGTGCTAAACGACAACAGGCTCGGACCTCGTGATGGACTCGCGCGGCTGGACGTCCTCGGTCGTGGGCAACATCTCCAAGTGGATCAACCTGGACGCCGGCTGTCAGCGCGCGCGGCTCGCAGCCGAGAAGGTTTTTAAGCAGGAGGTCGCGTGGGCATCGCACCTCTCGGTTCCCGCCGTGCTGCTGCCCACCCCGCGCCACCACACGAGCGCAGCCAACTACGCGCGCGTGCTCAACCAGTCAGTCACGCAGGCGCAGTACTTGCAAGTAAGGTACACGTCCTTATAATCACCACCTGTGTGTGCACTAACTGCTGCTACTTGCTGCCGTTGTTGTCCAGTTCTGGGTGCGCATCCCGCTGTCGTACCGCGTGGGCACTGGCGCGCCGAAGCTGCCGCAGGGCGGTCCTGGTCTGCAGCACAATGAGGAGATCTCGCTGGACGAGGACACGGGCGTGAGTCCATGGGAGGCCTGGAACGCGCTGCGTAGCAAGTGCGAGTACAACCCCAAGGTGCAGGTGGCGCTCGAGATCACGGCTGACCTGCCGTCCAGCGAGGAGCTCAAGCGCTGGCTCGGTGAGCCTGTCCGGGTACGTTTCCATCTACAATGACGGCTGACTTCATTGTGGTGGCCTAGGCAATGATTTCCTGACATCCAACGATTGATTTGCTTACAGGCGGTGATCATCCCGACGAGCATCTTCCTGACGAACCGCAAGGGCTACCCGACGCTCTCGCAGCGCCACCAGAAGTTCTTCATGGACCTCTTCAAGTTCAACGTGCAGTACTACTTCACGGGCCGCCCGCGCCACCGCGGCTCCTTCCTGCCGTACGTGCAGTACATGCACTTTCTCTACGGCAAGCGCGACGCGCTGGACTCGAAGGCACTCTTCGAGGCGCCGTACCTGGACTACCTCCAGGCGCCGCTGCAGCCGCTCATGGACAATCTCGAATCCCAGACCTACGAGACCTTTGAGCAGGACGCGTTCAAGTACAACCAGTACGAGAAGGCGATCACCAAGGCGCTGGTGCAGACGCCCGCGGACAAGGAGTCGGTCGTGATGGTCGTCGGCGCGGGGCGTGGACCGCTCGTGCGCTGCGCGCTGCGTGCCGCCGTGGCCGCGAACCGCAAGACGCGCATGTTTGCAGTCGAGAAGAACCCAAATGCCGTCATCACGCTGCGCAACCTCAAGATCTCGGAGCGCTGGGACAGCGTCACGATCATCGCGTCCGACATGCGCCACTGGAAGACCAGCGAGAAGGTACGCGATGGACAACCTGGGGCTGTGAGCATTTGAAGACTGTGGCTGAGCTGTGCTAACGAGTACTGTGTGGTTGCCAACGTGTCTTTAGGCTGACATCATGGTTAGTGAGCTGCTGGGCTCGTTCAGCGACAACGAGCTGTCGCCCGAGTGCCTCGACGGCGCCCAGGCGTTCCTTCATGGTGTGTGTATATGAGCCCATAGATAAGCTCATCGGTGCTATGAACTCCACTAACCATCTCTTCTGGTTGCATTGCTATAGAGGACGGCATCAGCATCCCCTGTGAGTACACGTCGTACGTGTCGCCGATCATGTCGTCGAAGCTCTGGAACGAGGTGAAGGTGCACGAGTCGCTCAAGAACTTCGAGACGCCGTACGTCGTGCGGCTGCACAACATGTACACGATCGCCGAGTCGCAGCCGTGCTTCACGTTCACGCACCCGAAGTTCCACACACGCATCGACAACCGCCGCTACGAGGAGATGGCGTTCACGGCGCTCGAGAGCGCGGTCGTGCACGGCTTCGCTGGCTATTTCGACGCCGTGCTCTTCGACGACGTGACGCTGAGCATCAACCCGTCGACGCACTCGGACGGCATGTTCAGCTGGTTCCCGATCTACTTTCCACTGCGCGAGCCCGTGCGCATGGCTAGGGACGAGGTGCTGCGCGCGCAGTTCTGGCGCCTCGTGGCCAACAATCGCGTGTGGTACGAGTGGGCGCTGAGCACGGACGGCGGGCAACACCAGTCACCGGTGCACAACCCGAACGGCCGGTCCTACTGGATCGGGCTCTGAGCGTAGGTGGCTGCTGTCAAGCCCCAGGAGGTCTTGCCATCCAGGTTTCGTTGAGACTAGAGGTCGCTAGCGATGTCTCGAGTAATGAAAAGGACAAACACGCATGGTGGATGACTAAGTGTTGGAACGTTCATGTTGAATGGATGACTCGGTTAAAATGAAATCGACGCATTGGTGGGATGGCTGGATATCAAGCTACCTAGAGCTCTTCGTGGCTCTCTGACACCGTCACAACCGAGTCGGTAAGCTTTGCAGTGTCGTCCTGAATGGCCAGGTTATGATCCACAACGTCACCAGCTTCCTTCTCATCTGCCATGAGGAGCCCCCAGGACGCGCGACTGCCGCCAGCGATCGTGAGGAAGTGGCTCTTGAGCGCCTCAGTCTGGCCCACATTAAGCGAAAAGGTCGCCAGCAGCCTCTTGATCAGCTTCTCCTTGCGGTCGCGGCGCTGCGGCCAGGCCGACGCCACGCTGAGCTCGTGGATCTGGTCCCACGCATCCGCGATCTCGTTCTTGAGCTCAAATTTGACCGTGAGCGCGCTTCCGTCTGGGCTTTGCTGCATTTCCACGATACGTAGTGCTGTCGACGCCGAGATCGCGGCCGAGAAGACCGTGGCGTTGTACCCGTGCCAGTCCTCCAGCACGGACGGATGACTCGACACGGTCGTGTTCTTGTCCACAATGATGAGCGCTGCGGTTGCGCCAGCGAGCTGTGCGTTCGTGACCAAGTCGACGAGTGAGCAACCACTATTCTCCGCTGTGCTGCCTCGGGTCGCCGCGTCGCTGGCGGCAATGAGCGCGACCTGGCCGTCGAGACGCGGCATCTTCTCCGTGTCCAAATTCTGGCACACGACGGCCGCGGGCAGCAGCGCAGAGACTGGTAGACCTGCTCCTGCTGTTGTCTGTGGCATGATCCCACCAAAGGTGGACGAGAGGAACTCACCAAGGACTTGTCCTTCGTTGGACACGAGCACGCCGCTGCGCGCCATGAACGCGTCGACGTACTTTTGCTCACCCTTGGTGCGTGGCGAGCACCTGTACGGACTCCTGGTGCAGACCATGGGCACCAGGCGCCCAAACACGCGCGTCTGGAAGCCCAGCACTGCCGCGCGCAGCAGCGCACCCGCGGATTTGCGCGCCATCATGGACGGAATCGCGATCTCGCCGGCGTCCACGAGCGCCACGGGTCGCGACACGCTCTCGTCAGCACTGATCACGAGCAGTCCCGCGGCGCCGGATTTCTGCGCATTACGGGACTTCTCCTCGAAAGTGCACTCGCCACGGTCCACAACAAGAACGACGGACCTGTTCCCGGCTGTGACATCAAGTAGCTCGTCTTCATCCAGCAGCTCGCACCCAAAGCGGTTGATGCTCTGGTCCGCTGGGAACACAAACTCCACCTCGGTGTCGACCATGGGACCACCGAACGAGTCGCGGAAGTACTGGATCGGCGCCACGCCATGGCGCAAGTAGATGCGACCCCAGAAGGGCTCCGCCGTCGGGGTTGGCTTGATATTGTTGCTGCTGCTGTCGATGGAGGACGACGTGGACGTGGTGGTGACGACCGTGGTCTCCGGCAGCAAGGGTTGCACGTCTTGCGCCACGCAGGTCGAGAGGCTGGCAGCGAGGAGCAGCACGCGCTTCGTCATGATTGCTGTGGTGATGAGGCTGAGAGAAGAGAGTTTGGCGACTGGTGCTGGAGACGACGTCTTGGGTTGGGGAGGGGGGGAGGGTCGCTGAGAGGCGTCTTTCAAAAGCGCAACATTTCGCGAAGAAAGATCGCGACTCTTCATGCAAATCAACTGCTCAAAAGGTCTCCACAAAATTACAGAGTCCTATTTAGAAATGCAAATAAAATGGAAGAGTGGTTTCTAAACGGATGGAGGTTGATCCCAAAATAGGGCGATAGACGTGGACACTTTTGACAGACAGAACACAGTGCTGCTGGCCAACTTGCTGTGTTGACTCTCACAGGCGACAGCATGTCCTTGAGCACGTTGCTTTCTTCTTGCGCAATTTCCCCAGGAGTTCAATTGGGTGAAGATTGTCATAAAGCGAAATGGAAAGGAGACAAAAGGAAGTGCGATCAAGCATCTACAGCCACAACCAAGGTGTTGCTGAAGCTTTTGAGCATTGTAGTCATTAATAATGATGTTGCAGCATCACAGTCGAAGGCGGGCGGAAACCCTGTGAGTTTGCAGAGAAACTGATGGCAGAATAGTCAGTGATTGCTCTAGTCAGTCAATACGCCAGCTGCATTTAATCTCGCACGCTCGCACAATATCAATCTGACAAACAAGAACACAAGAAGGAAACTCAATAGTAAATAAGACAAAGCACCTTTCCAATAGCAACTGACGAGTCAAACGCTCTACCAACTGAGCTACGCTCGGGTGCAGCTCGTCATACACACACACACACACACACACATACACACACACAACAACCACCACACAAACACACACACAATCCACACACACCACTCACGGACACTTCCCTTCGCCAGACAGACACTTCCCACACGTGATGCACGGACGCATGAACGGACGAACAGTCAAACGGACCAACGGACGGACTGGTGACTGCACTCGATCGAAAATCGACGTGCACGCAAGAACCTCTCGTCTCCTCACTCATCTCGTCGTCGGGACGCCACGGCGAGAGCACGAGAGGACGGAAGCCGTGGATAGCCCAGCGGACCATGTGCCAGCGACGGTGCTCGAGCCTACGTACGCACACCACAGCGGACACGGATGAAGCCAGTGAGCTGGTCAGG
>JAASFQ010000661.1:0-16778 GCA_023333845.1 Globisporangium polare | reverse complement strand
TTGTCTTGACGAGGGGCTTCTTTGTCGAGAGGGAACTGGAGGTCGCCACCGTCTTGCGCGACGTGAGGAGAACAGCCGGAGAGCAGGATCGCGGCCATGAGACCTTCGAGGAGTCCACGGGCTGCGGTGGAGAACTAGGACATGAATGGGAAACCAGAAGGAGCTGGTTAGATTGGTAATCAAGCACCAATGACCTCATGGCTCTTACGACTGTGTCGGTGTCAGGCTCAGGTTCCTTGGCCTCGGCATCGAGATCGCCGCCACCACCGATGTCCATACCAACGGATAGAGTGATCATCGAGTCCTGTTCCAAAGAGTGCAAGTGTGCGTGTTGTCAGCCTCATTGTAGAATACGCATCGGAGCTTCCTTGTGAACGTGCCAGTTCCAGTTCAGCTCACGTACGACTCGGAGTGTGCTCGCCTGGTGTTGTAGGAGAGCGGCAGAGCCAGTGTTGTCGCTGTCGGTAATGATGCTGTCGACCTCGAGCGACGCTTTGCGTGGTGACGTGTCCATACTTTTCAAGTTCTCCAGGCGTGTGTTCTCCTCATTCAGACCGCTCTGCAGCTCAGCTCATCCAGCGCGTCCTGCTCTTCGTGCTACCCCCTGTTCTCGCGGGAATCGGTGAGATCAGCGACTCAAGTCACTCGAAAGATGCAAATGCGGTTCACAGACGCGTCTCGAAATACCTCCATCGCTATCTTTGTCATCGTAATGGCACAGCAACAAACGCTGCTGGGACCTGGGATCCGAGCTCCAGGTGCACAGCGCAAGGCACAAACAAGGCAAGCCTGCAAGAGAATACAAAGAGAGAGAGAGAGCATGCACACACACAGCGGACAACCAGGAACAATCACAGGCAAAATAAATTTGTTTCCATAGATCAAGTCAACGCGCACCACCGCCATCACATCTCACACCCCAGAGTCTCAACCAAGACAATCAGTCACGCCAGGTACACGAGCTGACTGCTATCTGCTGACACACACTGGACTGGACCTGTTCGCCTGGACTGACTGCCAGCCATCACCAGTCAGTGACTGGTGATGATGATGGTGATGGCGCCGTCGCTCTCTCGCGCTCTCGTCTCTCTCTTCTCTCTACTAAGCTATCGGGATCCCACACGGCTCTCTCTGCATTTCGTTCGTGTGCAATCAGTCGCTCATGAGCCTCACTGAGACTCACACACTCACTTCTGCTGGTGCGCCTGGCGCGCGCTGCGCACGACGTCCAGCAGCGCGCCGACGTTCTTCTTGTAGAGCTGCAGCTTGGCGTCCACGTCAGCCCACTGCGCGGTGCCGAAGCCGCGCTGCAGCGTGCGCGAGATCACAACCGAGCGCTTGAGCTGGTCCACCTTGGCGCTCACGAGGTGGGACGTGATGGCCTTGACGACCCACGCCTCGACCTCGTCCTCGTTGATCGCGAGCTTGCTGGCGATCGTCGCGTACGAGACCTCGTCGAAGCTCGCCGGGAACGCGCAGAGCGTGAAGAGGCGCAGCGTGACCTCGAGGTCCTGCTCGTCCAGCTTGTTGTCCGTGAAGAACGCGGCGCCGGCCGCCTTCTGGAACGCCGTGTACTCGCTCAGCGTCTTGTTCGAGACGATGTCCAGGAGCTCAAAGAGCTTCTCGCCCTTGAGCGTCGACGTCACGACCGGGCTCGAGATCAGGTCCACGCGCGCGACGAAGCTCGCGACCGGCTGCTGCAGCACAAGCTTCGTGGCGCGGAGCGCGACGTCCTTGCCGGTCGCGAGATCCTTGTCGCCGGCCGAGAAAGTCGAGAGGTACTTCTCCAAGAACAGGAGCACCTTGAGGCTGGTGTACGTCTCGGGGGCGCTCTGCAGCGCGTCGGCGATCGCGAGGAAGAGCTTGCGGCGGTTCTGCGCCGAGAGCGACTGGGCCGCGAAGAGCGCCTCGACGTCGTCAAAGTAGCTCGCCACGAGGTCCAGGTTCTCCGTCTTGCTCGCGAACGCGATCACGTGCACGAGCGCGTCGAAGCGCAGCTCCGGCAGCGCCGCGCTCTTGTTGAACAGGTTCGTGGCACTAGTACAAACACACACACGCATGTACAAGTCAGTCGTCTGTCCGTAACAGCAGCAATCAATACGCATAACACCATGCGTATAATAACTCACATGCGCAGTCGGAGCACGGCCTTCTCGTCCTGCTTGGCGAGCACGGTCGCGAGCACCTTGGTGGCCTGCGCGACGGCGTCGGCCTGCGGCAGCTGGCGGATCACGTCGAAGAGCATGCTGAACGTGCCCTCGACGTCGGTCTCGGCGTCGTGCGCGAGCAGCTGCTCAGCCTTCGGCGCGATCGCGGCGACCACCGCAGCGGCGTCGTTCTTCTTGATCTCCACCGACAGGTCGAGCGGGCTCGCAGAGAGCTCCAGGAGCGTGTTCACGTACGCGACGAGGTCGGACGCGGAGGCGGGGACGGCGGCAGGCATCGTGATGTTAGGGGGGGGGGGAGAGGGGAGAAGAGAAGGGCAGGCGACGTGGATACACGAGCAGGAGCGAGCGATGGCAAAGGGATCAAAGGCGCTCGGCAATAATTGGGGGCCACGCAAGAACGGACGTCCGAGCCAACCAACCCAACGCCGGTCTTTTGATGGCCACAGCGAAGGGAGCCCGAGAAAGTTGCGCAGAAGTTGCGCCGAAAAGTGGGTTTATTGGGAATTTACAGCGACAATGGTGGCCATATTCGGCGTATTTTTCCGCAAAGTCAGATATGTAAATTACGATCCTGACTGCTCGCGATATGCATAAACAAGGCTCTTTCGTCAAGTCACCTGTTCCATGGCGATGTTGACGATGCTGACGGTGGCCTCACATCTCATGGACGAGCGGTTCTGGCGGTCTCAAAACCCTGCCGATCATTGCAGGCGCGCCACCAATCGATCGCCTCTCGTCAGTCTCCAGATTGGGCGCTATTGTGTGCTGTTCCACTTTGGTAGCTCGCCATTACGAGTCATCATTCACAAGTCCGTCGTCAGACAGTCGAGTCGGTCTTCTTTCGACGGGCCGCGGGGCTGCTACTACGTATGACACCCCCAGACGCGAACCAGAGGCACCGTGCTTCGAGACCGAACGCAGGATTTCCCAATCTCACTTGAGGTAATCACATAAATCAATAGAGCGAGTGTGGTCCACCTCACCAAGCTCCTCGGCGCCGTCGCGCTCGCGACCTTCACACTCGTCGACCTCGCGGTGGCCCGCCCGGGACAAGCACACCATGTTAAGTCCGCCCAGGAGCACGCCCAGCGCAAGCTCTTCCACGCCGACGCCCAATGGTCGCTCAAGAAATGCACGGACTCGCTCCACGCGCGCAAGCTCCAGGACCGCACCATCGCACGCCGCGCCGCCACGGTCGAGCAGATGCGCAAGGAGCACGCTGCTCGCACGGATGCTCCTTGGAAACGTGAATGAGTCGAGCACACGCTCTGCCGAGGAGGTGGACAGTCAAAACGCTATTGCACAAGGTGAAGGATGATGGGAAGTGTTGCGGGGCGGGGAAGGGTAAACAGCAGCCCAAACTTGTCCAAATACTTCAACAAGGACAAGCGCAAGAAAGCAAAAAGTCATCGACGGCACGGCGGCGTGGAAGGACGGTCTGCATCACCAGATATACGAAACGCTGAAGGGAACACGGCTAACGGCAGAAGTGATAGAGCTGGCCAAATCAAAGTCGAAGTCGTAATCTCTTCTGCTCCTTTCGCGGTGGATACCAAACCACGGATGACCAAGACCAAGGTGTCGCCCTTGCTGACAAACGCGGAGCTGTGTTTCCTCGAGCAAACCTGGATGGCCGGTTCCCACTTTGCCGAGCTGAAAGAGTCAAAGGCTCAGAAATGGCCCGAGCGCCTTGGCCATTTGAACTTTCAGGACTTGTTGCGCATGGTCGACAAAGGCCTCGCCGACATCGTGGGGCGGTCGAGCCGAAAGGTGCAGTTCCGCTTCAGTTTCTCTGAAGCAAAGCAAAGAAGAAGAGGCAGCCCAAGGAGGACACGCCCCCGTCCGTAACGACGGACGAGCTCGGTGCAGCACTTTCAGTCGACCTGAAGACTGATTTGCAGCACAGCGAACAAAATATCTATCGCACTTTAGGGCTGATCATTTTGGATATTTTCGTTTTAGGGTTTAGAGAGCTAACCTTTTCCAGTACATGTCAAAACAAAACAACTGCTGATGCTGCTCACCGAGAAGCAGTCGATGAGCGTATTTCGCTGTTTGCTGTCAAACCCTTGGAATGGTGTCCACCACCCCTTGCTCTCCGTGTCTTGCTTGCATCATTCTCGGTCTCGCAGCGTGATGGACGGCGCCGCTCTCGTTCGCGGGAAGCCTCCCAGGCGCGAAGGCGAAAGCGGGTGCAAAGGGAAAGAAGCAGTGCGTCCTGCGATCGGTTCGCAAAGCCGACTGCTCATATTTCACGATTCGCGGTATAGTTCTGTCTTCCTCTTCCGCCAAAGCACACAAAGCGAGCACATGCACTCTCTGTACTAAGGTCAGGACGCACCTGACATGCGCGCACATCGACAGCCAGCCATACGACGAAATCTCTGTATTTCACCAAAATGTTCCCACTCAAAAGCACAGACCCACCCATGCATACTGTTTACCATCCTACAAGCTGTTCAGTCCCCACACGTTGGTCAGGACACGGGCAAGCGCACCTGTCCTGGCGCGCGTGGGAACCGCGCCTTGCGCTTGCGCAGCGGCCGGTCCTCGAACTCGGCGAGCTTCGTCTCGATGCCGCTGAGGTCGCCGCTGGAGTACATCTGGATGGGGCCATTGCACGAATACCTCGTGGTTGTGACTGTTGGTGTCAGATTCGCGTCGGAACTCGCATCATTCGAGTCGGAATCTGAGCTTGGACGGGAACTGGAGCTGGAGCCTGAGTCGGAGCTCGAAGTCACGCGGATCTCTTCGTGGGGCACATGCTCCTTGCTCGATAGCAAAATGGTTGCGACCGTGTCGCGCGTGAACTGGGACGTCGTGGTCGGGATCACGATCGACTGCAGCGCCCCGAGCAGCGAGATCGTTGAGGCGCACGTCCAGTTCTCCTCTCTGCACATACTTTCGATGATCTCATCCTCGTTCTCTTGTTGCGTCGTCGTCCCTCCTGCTGCTGCTGGTTGTGTCACTTGCTGATCGCCACTGGTGGCGCCTTCGCCCGATCGCTCCTCTTCAGATGGCGACATTGTCGCCGGACTCGAAGAATTCTGGGTTGCACCATTATCCGTTGTCGTACCTGTAGAGCTACTAGGCGTCGTTGTTGTCCCGCCTGAGCCTGTACTGCCCTGGTCGGTCTTGTACCGCCACGTGTGACCCTGCGCGTTCTTCTCGATGAAGCTCTTGGCCGCTGACACTTTCGCGTACACTGCTGGTACGCCCTTGAGTCCACAGCCCCAGCCAAAGCTCGACAGCGCGACGAGGTATGGGTCACCACCATCGCTCGATTCCTGGACGAGCGGTGCACCCGAGTCGCCCTGGCAGCCGTCCTTACCCTTCTCGCCACCGGCACAGACAATCGTCGCGTCTAGGCTCGAGTCGCCAATCAGACTGTTGCACACCGAGTTCTTCACGAGCGGCAGTGCGAGCGACTGCACGGGCTGTTTGTCTGTACTCTGCTTCGCATCCCCACTGCCACCACCACCAGCGTACCCGTAGAGCGTTAGCGTCGACGTGCTGGCGTAAAGCTGCTGATCACTCTCGTTGTCGAGCACGAGCGGCTTCTGGATGCTCATGTACTGGAGCTCGACCAACGCAAAATCGTTCAGTAGCGTCTTGGGGTTGAACTCCGGATGGATCGTGACACTCTTGACCTTGATCTGCTCGCCGTCGTCCTCCGAGGACGAGTACTTGGAGCCCACGGACACGAAGCTGAACGCCACATCCTTTACGCAATGCGCCGCCGTGAGGACGAACTGCGAGCCAATGAGCGAGCCGAGGCAGAAGTTCGCTGCGCTCTTGGTCTTCCGCAACCCTGAGAGGTAGCCCTGGAGTATCGTGTCGCTGCCGCCGATCGTAAACAGCCCCATGTCGGTCCACACGTCCTGCTTGCGCGTGGCCAGCTCGATGAAGTCCTTGACGGCCGACACGAGCACGTACGGGTGCACGACGCTATTCTTGCAGTTCTTGCTGTGGCATACGCTGAGCCCCGCGAGCTGGTCGCCGACCATGACGAAGCTGTTGATCGTGCTCAGCGGCACACGCTCGCGCACGGCCTCGGGGACGACGCACATCTGGCTGGATGCAGCTCTCTTTCTCTCGGCTATACTTGATGACGAGCTCAAGGCACAGAAGAACCAGTTGACCTTGCGGAATGGCCCGATTGACTGAGTCTTGGGCGCATTCTTGTTCGTGATGAAAGAGTTACTGACGCGGTAAGCCTCGAGCGGGTTGGTCATCTGCACGTTCGTCGAGTTCACCACAGTGGCCTCGTCGGGGAGAAGCTGGAAGGGCTCGATGTCACGCGGCACCGCGAGCCGCACGATCGCCATGTCGGTCGCTGCTGAGCTGCTTGTATTGCTGTTATTGCTGGAACTGCTGCGATCGTACTCTGGGTGGAAGATGACGTCGATGACCTGCACCCAGTTGGCCACGTCGCCGACCTCCACTTCTTCACTTCTTAGCCGCCGCCTAGAGCTTCGTGTGCTGTTGTTATTGGCCGTGGTGGTGCCGTTCGTACCAGTCACTAGCGTCGCGCTCCCTGTTGCTGTTGTCGATGAGGTCTCGTTGGCCATACTAGTACTGGTACTAGTGGAGCTCCTGGACCCAGACCCGGCTTGTGGCCCAGAGCCTGACTGGCGCTTCATCCTGTTTGGATCAGTAGCTTCTGGTCCATCGTCGTCGTTCTGCTGCTGCTGTTGGCTCTGCGCCTCGTGAAAGCTCTCCATTGTGCTCCCAAAGAACGCCCACGAGATGCTCTGACCCTGTTTGCTCACGTCACTCACGCAATGCGCGTACGTGAGTAGCGCGTCTGGTGCCACGAGCAGCCCCATGCACCACGGCGCCTCTGGATCCTCCTTCTCAGTCGTCAGAATCGCCACGCGATCCATGACGAAGCCAAAGTCGCGGACAGTGTTCACCCTCCACGAGACCATGCGGACGGCGCTGCTGGCCACCTGCGCATGGGCGGCGACCAGGAGCAGTGGCTGGAAGGCAATGCTGACGAAGACAGAGACGGTGGTGAAGAGCAGGGAGACTGGAAAAGCCATCGCGCCGCGCTCATGAAGGGACGGCAGCTGTGTGCGCGTGCGGGACGCGTGTGAGCGTCTTGGTCTCTATCGCAAGTGAACGATCGTCAGAGCAATCCCCAGCGGCAGGGTGTCGGCTCACCCATCGCGATCGCCTGCCGCCGGTCATTCACTTCGAAGCTCCTCGTCTGGACCAGCTTTTTTTGCGATGAGAAATGGAAGCGGGAAGAGGGGCCACTATTTATCTCTATGATGACAGCATCTGCACTTGGTGTTTGTAGGAGAGAGCTCTACTGAAAGTAGATCAGCTGGGGATCTGATTCCGAATTCGCAAAGAAAGGGCGACAGGTGCATTCTGTTTGATTGATCGATCAAAAGTGGTGGTGGCGTGGTCCACTCGACGTGTACACCACGCAACTCGAAGTCAGCACCAGCTCTTCTCTGCTGCTGGCAATCGGAAGGATGGCCGTCGTGGACACACAGCGGAAGCCCACTCGTTGCGATAGCCGGAGGACACTCGCGAGCGTGAAGGAACCATGCGTCTGCTGCTGCTGGACGCGGTAGCGCCGCCATCACGATACGCTCGTCAGCCTCGAGAGCTCGCCATCGTGTCCAACGGCGACGACTCATGGAGGCTTCCTGAATTCCACGGGGCCGTCACCTCCACTTCGCACTCTGCGAGCAGTGTGGGACTGCTCGGCGAAACAAGCGACAACTGAATGACTGGCGCGCGCACTTGCACAGCCAGCAAGTGCCAGTGCGCCACACTCGCAAATCACCATGGACGAACCTGACCCCGATTTAGCCACCGCTGGGAACTGTTGAACCGTGTGCGAGCTGTTGCGCGTAACCACCCATCGCCAGCGCTTTTTGACGCCGGCGTCGTTTCGCGACCTTCACCGCCGTCCGTGACAAAGCTCATCGTCTGCATCTCGCTAACGAGCATCGGCTTGGAGTACACACAGGGGGTCACAGCGCCTGCAGCCCTACTACCTGGCTTGCCCACCTAGTAGTCTCAGCGAGTCCTAGCGACATATACAATGGGGAAGAATGGCGTGAAGGTGATCATCCGGACGCGTCCGACGGCCAACTTTGCAACGAACCAGATCCTGATCGACCCGGACGAGAACACGGTCACCGTGCACGCCGGCAGCAGCAGCCTCGGCAGCTCGCCCTCCAAGAGCCAGGACTCCGCTCTAACCCCCCCGCCAGCGAACGCGCTCTCGGTCGCGAGCGTCGCGGCCGCGGCCCCTTCCAACAAGAAGGACTGCTGGAAGTTCAAGTTCCACCAGGTGCTGCACAACGCCGGGCAGGACAAGGTGTACGAGGCCATCGCGAGAGACATCGTCCACGGGGCCGTGGTGGACGGTGTGAACGGCACGATCTTGGCGTACGGCCAGACGGGCGCCGGCAAGTCGGTAATAAACGCCTACGCGCATATCTCCGATTGTCAGCGCTGCGCAAAAAATAAACTGACGATGCCATTACTGCAATGTATGTAGTTCACGATGATCGGCGACACGCGCAACTACCAGCACCGCGGGATTGCGCCACGGGCCATCGCACAAGTGTACGAAGAGGCCGAGAACCGCATCGAGATCTCGTACTCGATCAAGGTGTCGTACATGGAGATCTACAACGACCGCATCTACGACCTGCTCGAGACCTTCGATATCCCAGGCTCTTCAGATCCGCACAAGGGCGACTTTGTCGTGGTTGAGGACGCCAGAGGTACGTACGTGCGAGGGCTCACGCAGGTCGAGGTCCTCAGCGAGCAGGAGGCGCTCGACCAGCTCTTCAACGGCGAGCTGCAGCGCACAGTGGCCGAGCACCAGCTCAACAAGCGCTCGAACCGCTCGCACTGCATCTTCACGTTCCACATCTCGCAAAAGTCGCGCGCCGGCGGCAATGAGCGCGTGGTGCACAGCAAGCTCCACCTCGTGGACCTGGCCGGCAGTGAACGCCTGAAGAAGACCACCATGGACGACAGTGGTGGCGGCGAGAGCAAGAGCTCGACGATCAAGAAGGAGTCCATGTACATTAACCAGAGCCTGAGCTTCCTCGAGCAGTGCATCGTGGCGCTGAGCTCCAAGGACCAGCGGCACATCCCCTACAGGCAGACGAAGCTCACGAACGTGCTCAAGGACTCGCTGGGCGGGAATTCCAACACGCTCATGTTCGCCTGCATCTGGGTACGCTTGCTATATCGTCAATGATGCTCACTAGGCTTGTTGTCAGACTAACGCTACTGCCTTCTATAGGGCGAGAGCAAGCACCTGGAGGAAACGATCTCGACGCTGAAACTCGCGCAGCGCATGATGCGCGTGCAGAACGAGATCGCGACGATCGTGGAGACGGACCCGGCGATCCTGCTGCGCAAGTACGAGAAGCAGATCAAGGAGCTCAAGCACGAACTCATCATGCACGACGCGCTCGTGGAGCGCACGGGCGTGGTCTACGACGAGCACACCCCCGAGCAGAAGCACCAGCTCATGAAGGTGATCCGGCAGTTTGTCGACGCGCCGACTCAGGAGAAGGAGGACGAGGCTCTGAAACTCAACAGCATCCACGAGATCCGCGAGCTCTTCCGGCAGTTCAAGCTGCTGCTCAAGAACGCTGAGAGCGACACGCTGGGTGGCCACTCGACAGCGTCGATCCGCGTCGGCTCGGCCGGCTCGAGCGCCTCACGGACGCAGAGCTCGAACGGCTCGCGCGCGGATATCCATAGCACCAGTGGTGGCATTGGCGGCAACAACAACGATCTTAATGGCGGTGGTGGCATTGGTGGCTCGCACCAGGAAGACTTTGTGGGAGTCGACGAGCCCGGTGGTGTGGGCTTTGGACTGGGGATTGTGCCTGGAGCTGCGCGTCCATCGACGATGGACACTGTCAAGAAGAAAAAGGACGCTCAGGCGAAACACAGTAATGGTGGACCTGGGTCCCCAGATGCCGCTGAGGACCGATCCCGATCCCGGCACCGCAGTCCGTCGCCCGCGAGGTCCGTACTGGACCCGAGCATTGACGAGCGTGGTGGCCGCATCAACGACGACCTGGGTGGCTCTGGAGGTGGCGACGGCTTTGTAGGTGACGGTGGGGACGGCGACGACCGCGATTCGTACGCCGTGCGTCTGAAAAACGAAGCCTTCCGGTTCTACAAGAGCGGCCCGGGCAAGAAGATCCAGAAGAGTCTGAATGAGGAGAAGGACAAGCTCGTGGACGCCAAGCACAAGGTCAAGCAGATCTCCAGTCGCGTCAACACGGTCAAGGTGCAGATCGACAAGGTCAAGATACAGCTTGAGGAGAAGCGCAACAACCGAAGCGGGGGTGGCAATAGTTCGCCGACGAGCTTGAGTCCAAAGAAAGCTGGAGCCTCGATGCAAAAGCCTGGGCTTTCACCACCACCACCGCAGCAGCAGCAGCAGCAGCAGCAGCGTGATGAAATTGTCGACGAGGAAGAGTTCATTCTGATGACGGCCGAGCGCGAGGCCAAGCGCGACTACCGCTCACTCTTTGACGACCTCAAGGACGCGAAGTCCGAGCTCGAGTTCACGAACCGCAGCGTCGAGCTGCTGCGCATGCGGCTCGTGCGCGAGTTTGAGGACTGGTACGAGGAAGAGGGCCACAGTAGTGCACTGGCAAAGGACGACGGCAGTCCAGGACGTGGATATGAAAGTGGTGGGGGCTTTGGCGGCGGCTCGCACGCGTTCAGCAAGGACGACAAGCTCGACGACGGCGAGAAGTTTGACCAGATGGAGGTCGAGCGCGTCCGCGCGCAGGATCCGGACTCGCTCGCGTTCTTCCAGGCGCAGAAGAAGATGCGCCAGCAGGCCGGCGCCGTGCTCAGCCAGGCCAAGCAGACGCGCAAGCCCAAGCGGGGACAAGCTTAGGCTCTCATTATGAAAGAAAGGATTGCTTTAAGCATCAGGCTCTAGATTGTTATCTCGTTTTTGAATAAATAGGAAACAAAAACATCCAACGTTGTCTGAAAAGGTTGATTTTTCGACCTCTGGTAAAGGAGGTTACAGGACCTAATAGTACTCGGAGTCCTGGTCTTCCGGTGATTGGATCGAACTGCATGCTGCTGCAGAGCTGCTGCTATTGAACTGGAGGTTGGGGACGTCAAAGTCGTCATATGGGTCGCCCCCCTGCGAGAGCTTCTCCTTCTTCTCCTTCTTCTTCCGGTGCTTCCCAGAAGAAGCGTTCGAGGATGAGGACGATTTCTTCTTCGCCACGATCCCTTCGCCAGCCATCCCCTCAGCTCCAACGAGGTCTTCGTTGTCGGTGTAGGCGTCGTCCTGCCGCTCGCGATGGCGTCGGTGTCGACTGCCGCTTGTACTTGTACTACCAGTGGCGCCTCGCGACCGACTGGACTTGTCCACGGGAGGTGGGTTCTCGAACTCGTCCAAGCCGCTCTGACCATTGCTGCCTCCGTTACCATCGCTACCGCCACTTCCGCCCCTGGACCCTTGTCGTGAGCCTTTCCGAGACTCGAGGCGGTCGCGAGGCTGGTACTCGCTCGGCAATGGCGCTAACAGGTCGTCTTCCGACGGGAAGAACTTCTCACCAGCGTGCATGTCTGTGGGCGACCGCGCTTCGTTGTTAGTCGGTATCAACGGAGGCGTTCCGCCCCCACCCCCACCAGCTCTGTCTCGCTCGCGGTGCTCCTTGGACCTCTTGCGCTCTCGCGAACCTGAACCACCACCTCCGCCACTGGAGGTCTTTTTCGATTTGTGACCGGAGCTTAAACTGCTTTCGGCGATAGGATCTTCCTTCTGTGAGTCGTAGCGACTGGAGTGCACAGCACTCGGTAGACGGCCGTTCTCGGGGGACAGCAGTCTGCTGGAGTGCATGGGCGGAGGGTGGTGGTGGTGGTGGGAGCCACTGCTGCTGGTTGCTGAGCTCCCAGCTCCATAGGACGGCAGGAAGGACGACTGGTACCCGTTCTGCTCTATCCTGCCGGTGAACATGCTCGTGTCGCTGCTGCTGTTGGGCTTGGATGAAGAGGACGAACCCATGGTGTTAGTGGCGGTAAGGTTCACACTCGGCTTCCTGCGCTTGGAGCTCGACGACGAGCACGACGAGCGCACCGTCGAACCGCCACTCTGCATTGCTCCACCGCCTCCTGTAGCGCCTTCGTCGTCGGATATCACCTCTGCACCTCCAGACTCGATACCTCCAGCAGCAGGGTTCGCACTCGAACCACCTCCACCACCACTGAAATGCAAAGTCGGCAGCTTGATTTTCTGGAAATCGCTGCGTGGCTTGAGCTTCGGGAGGGTCCATTCCTCGCGCTCTTCTACCCAGACGGCGCGTTCCCAGACCTTCACGAGCTCATTCTGTGGGAGGAAGATCTCCACGAGCTGCTCGAGCAGCTTCGTCTCCTTGGTCTGTTCCCTGATCGTGTCGAGCAGGTTCTCACGCTCGCGCTCAAACTCGTTGTTCAGGTCGACGATTTCCTGACGGGCCGCGTCCAGCTTCGCGCGGTATTTGGTCTCTTTCTTCTTCGCGGCCGCGAGGTTCGCTTGCGCGGCCTCCTGCGCGCTCTTGAGCTCTTCCTCGATCTGCTGCTTCTCGATCGCCAACGCCTTGCGCGCGGCCTCGTTCTGCGCCTCTTTCTTCACCTTCTCCTTGAGCTTGATCTGCGCACGACGGTACTCGACCTGCTGCTTGAGAAGAGCCACCTCCGAGTCCACGAGAAGTGGACGCTTGTCCCCGCCGCCGTCCTCGTTGCCGCCAGTTTCAGTGAGTTTTCTGTTTGAAGTGCCGCCGAGGATCTGGCTCTCGATCTTCTTGAGCTTGGCGTGGAGCTCCTCCTTCTCCTTGAGATACGCCTCCATGACCTGCTGCGTCTTCTCGAGCTCCTTACCGATGCGGTCGCGCTGGTCCAGGATCGTCTGGTTGAACTCCTTGAGCTCCGCTTGCTGCTTCACGTGGTGGTCCGGGATCACCTCTTTTACGACGACCTCCTTGACGATCTTGACCTTCTGAGCCTCTTTCGCGCGCGCTTCGGCTTCTTTCATGAGCTTCTCGGCCTTGAGCATCATCTCTTTCGCCTGTGCGTCGACCTTTGCGGCTTCACGCATGGCTTTCGCGATGGCTTCATCATCGGCTTGGGATCGAACTGGAGGTGAAGGAGCCGTCGGGACCGGAGTCGCAGGTACGGTGGGGCTGCTACTGGTAATACTAGGCTGGCTGGCGATTGCCTGTGCCGGGGAGTCATCCAGTGCTACGGGGCTTTGCTCACGCTTCTCCTGCGTGAGCTCTGCGAGGATGTCTGGGTGAGACAAGCCCCTGGCTCGAGGTGTCTTGAGTGGCGGCAGAGAGCCAAGCGCAGAGCTCGAGGATTGCGAGACGAGCGGTTCCACTATCGCAGTTGCCTTGGGTATTGATGCTGCTGGGGGACTCCCCGTGTCACTTGCTACTCGCTGTTGTGCTGAATCAGCTGGTCCGTCAGTACCAGCTAGTCTTGGGGCTGTCGCCTTAGACTCATGCGCCGCATCAGGCTGCACAACGTTCACCACACTTTCTTCCTTGAGCTGTTCAGTCTGTTGCTGAAGCGCAAGCACCTGCGCTCGTTGCTGCTCTTCCTGCAGCGCGCGCGCCTCGTCCATCATCTGCTTGGCACGCTGCAGCATCTCCGCGGCTTCCTTCTGGTACTTTGCGATCTCCTCCCTCTCCTTCGCGACCGCCTGGTCGACCAGCTCTGCATTCGCCACAGCCACCGCTACGACTGGCGTTGACACCGCTCGTGTTGCATTCTCAGGCGAGCTCAGCATGCTTCTCGACGGTGTCGTCATGCCGCTCGCACTGCCCAGACCACTACCCCGTGACTGGGTCTCGAGCATCTTCTTGAGGCGCTCGATCTCCTCCTTGTACTCGCGCAGCTTGGCGTCCTTGGGGTCCTCGTTCACGATCGGCTTGTTCTTGATGTTCTTGGCGCGGTTCGCGTACCGCAGCGTCGAGAGCGTCTCGTCGTAGTTGTAGTCGGCGGGACTCACGGCCGCGACCATGAGCGTCTTGGTGTTCCCACCCAGCGAGTCCTGCAGTAAGCGCGTGAGCTTCGAATCGCGATAGGGAATGTGCTTGCCCTTGCCGTCCACGAGCGCCGAGATGACGTTGCCAAGTGCCGAGAGCGACAGGTTGATCTTGCAGCCTTCCTTAAGGCGGTTGCCCGTCGCGCCCGTCTTGCTCTGACGCTCACTGCCGGCTAGGTCCACCAGGTTGAGCTGATAGCGCAACAGTAAGAGGCCAACCAGTGAGCCTAGGCTTCAACGTAATGACCACAGAGCCAAGGGCAGTGATGGACACGTACCTTGCCGGCCTTGAAGTGCTCCTGGTCGCCAATCTTCTGACTCGTCTCGACCACGACCGTGAAGATCGAGTGCGACCGCGAAGAGCCTTCGTTCTACATCATCAGATTATAGAGCTAGTCAGTCTCTCAGGCTCAGGCTCGTAACCACCACCAATAAGCCATCCATCATCAGGGTAGCCTACCATGAGCGTGGAGCCCACTGTTCGGTTCTTGAAGCCTCGATTCATCACTCTACAACAGCAAACTTCAGCGTCAGACCTCCACAACCAAAGGCCAGGTCTTCAAGCCTATGACCTCGCGCGTACCTGTTGATCGAGTCGACGTCGCTCACGACGACCTCGGTGAGGTCCTTGACGTACACGGAGCCGTCGGCACCCTCCTTGAGGTCCAACTTCTTCTTCGAGTCGTCGCCCAGCAAGTCACGAATGTCCTCGTTGTAGATCTCGAGGTAGGACGCGCGCACCATGTACTCGCGCGATGGGTCGGCGCTGATGCTCTCGAAGATGTGGTCGAACGAGTGCGGGATGACGCCGCGTAGCTCAGGCGGGCTGTCCTTGCCCTGCATCGTGTGGGTCTTGCCGCACCCGGTCTGCCCATAGGCGAAGATCGTACCGTTGTAGCCCTCAAAGATGCTCTCGACGAGCGGGTACCCGGACTCGTCGTAGAACTGTCGCTGCGAGGTGGACTCATCGTAGACCGAGTCGAACGTGAATGACTTGACCTGGTCGTTCTCGGGACACTTGATCGAGATGATGCACGCCTGCGGGTCGATCGTCACGATCGGTTTGCGGCCCTCGACGATCTCCTTGCCGAAGAGCGGCCGGCAGCGCACGACGACCTTGACGGTCTCCTTCTCCTTGGCGCTCAGCTCGTCCATGACGTCGGAGTGAATACGCGCACCGGGAAGCCTGAGCGCCTGCCTCCAAGGTCTGGGCTTCTAGCAGGTCGTGAGAGCGAAATGCATGAGGCAGCGTAAAGTTACGCGAGCGAGCGAGGGGGCCTGAAAATAGACCTGGCACGCGGGATGAATGAGTGACCAGCGCTTGGTTTTGTATTTTTACGATCAAGGTTGTGCTTTGAGATGGGTCAGCGCTCGCTCGGCGTTTCATCCCAGCAGGCCAAGCGCGTGCCCTGCGAGCAGCTAAGAAGACCCTCTCGCGATATTTGTGATCTCCAAGTATGGCATCGAACGCAGCCGCCGAGCTGTCAGTTGAGGGCGGGCAAGGAGCTGGAGGCCATGAAGAATGAACGAGGTCAGCTCTCATAGCAATGGGTGGCGAGGACCAATTTCGAAAACGAAAGCGTCCACCTCACTTGGTCGCTTTGCAAACCATCTGCTTCAGCATCATCTGATCCAATGCAGAGACGGCCCACTCCGAAACCAAGAGACCCCTGTATCCTTGAGCGCATTGTGTCACGTCACGGAGCTTGTGGCTCCACTCGAGTGCAGCCACGAATCCAGGAGAGGCTTTCGTGTTACATACACGCGCTGCATGAGTGTGCGCAGATAGCGACCAGACTCAAGGACATCCTCGTACAGTTTTACGTACCACAGCTTTGTTTTGCTCTGTGCCAAAGCAGAGCTCAGTTCGCTGCATACCGTGCTACGTACTGAAGACCCGAGGGACCCCAGTCAGTGGGCTCGCGCTGGATGTTTCCTGCGACGAATAACAAGCGCAGCAGCTGGCCCTCTCCCATTCAGGAACATGCGGCTATCTTGCTCGCATGCGTTGAACGTGATGTAAAGGCCCCCGAGTGTCTGCTGAGAACTCGAATGGCCGCAACGCGAAAGGCCACGGCGGCGTTTGTGGCTCCGGAGCTCTTCACTTCGCGCACCGGATCCACCTGGGAAGGGCTCAACTGACTATCTCGTCGGGGTTCAACCAGCCTTTCTGGTTAGTGTAGAGTCACTAAATGTACGTTGACAGAGATATCATCCAGCCTCTATAAATAACATACAGCATTTATAGCTAGAATACGAGGTACAGCCGGTCACTGACAACCAGCTCCGCCGCAACCGTTTTCGCCATTCTCACTTCAGGGCTCAAGTGCCTGTCGCTTCAAGAACGACAGTTGCTGACGTCAATCAAAGCTATAAGCATGCACCACATGATCAAGATCCTCTCGTCTGGCTGTTTACACGGCACGCGTCCGACGGGCGCGCAACCCACGCCCACTCACCAGGCCACGCTGAAGACCAAGCTGCCCGCTCGTCACGCTGCAGCCCGCTCGTTCGCATCGTGCCGCTGGAGCCACACGTTTGGCTGCGGCAGA
>JAASFQ010000660.1:0-16811 GCA_023333845.1 Globisporangium polare | reverse complement strand
GATCCCAACTTGTGAGCGCGTGACGACATGCAAGCAAACACACACAGAGATCGGCAGGAGATGAACGCGCACCGGCTGCCGGTGGTGCTTGCGCTCGCGGTCGCTACTGCTGCTGCCGTCGTCACGCGTGCGCTTGCTGCTGCTGCCAGCGGCGCCGCCTTCCTGCAGGAACTTGATCCCGGAGAGCAGCGACGAGCTCATGACTTTGACGCAAAAATGGGAGTCGATCCGACTTTGAGTCCAAAGGCTCGAAACAGCGGCAGGAATCTCCATGGCTTCGAGCGTTGTATCATTCTGGAGACGATCACATCCATATTATGTAAGAGAGGATGTTTTGCATTGATTTTTGAGCAGAGCCTTCTGGACGTCCATGAAGGCATACAAAAGCAAGCATACACATCGAATCAGTTTTGCATGTCCGACTGAGCGCGATTCACATCACTTCGAAGAGCATGGCGAGCGCGCTGATCGTGGGGCTGCGGCACATGCGCCACAGCGGTGCCGCCGCACGGACCGCGTCGCTGCTCTCCCTGCAACGGAACCACGTCAATGCTTCCGCTCAGCTGCGGGTCGCGCGCGCGTTCTCCGGCCTCTCGATGCTGCAGCGCTCGCCTCGTGTGCTCCAGCGAGCAGCTCCGAATGCACTGGGCGTGATCATGGGCTTCCAGCACCACTTCTCGTTCAGCACCAGCAGCAGTGGTGCCTCTGGTGATAGCAAGCGCACTTCGGACAGCGCTGAGATCCCACCGCCACCGACCATTCCGACTTTGGCGTCGCTGGACAAAGAGCGAGAGCGCGCCACTGCAGCAGCGGCTCCGGACGCGTTCAAGCTCGAGAAGGACACCTGGGCGGAGCGCCACTGCCCAGAGTGGATGGTGCCGTACATCCAGCTCTCGCGCGTCAACCGACCTGCAGGTACAGCACCTCTAAGCACTCATCTACACCTATCCACAGCAATCCCTTCTAACACAAAGCCCTTCGCTTGTTAATGCCTGATACAGGCACGTACATGCTGCTCTGGCCGTGCTTCTGGAGCATTTCGCTCGCTGCACCGGCGGGCCAGCTGCCCGACCTGGGTCTCCTGGCGCTCTTCGGCACGGGCGCGTTCATCATGCGCAGCGCCGGGTGCACGATCAACGACATGTGGGACAAGGACTTTGACAAGCAGGTCGAGCGCACGAACAAGCGGCCGCTCGCGTCTGGCGCGATCACGTACCCGCAGGCCTGGGGTTTCTTGGCGGCGCAGCTCTCGGCGGGTTTGGGGATATTGCTGCAGCTCAACTGGTACAGCGTCGCCATGGGCGCGTCGTCGCTGGCGCTTGTGGCCGCCTACCCGCTCATGAAGCGCGTGACGTACTGGCCGCAGGCGTTCCTGGGACTGACGTTCAACTACGGCGCGATCCTGGGCTGGGCCGCCGTGCACGGCTCGTGCGACTGGCAGGTCGTGCTCCCGCTGTACGCCGGCGGCATCGCCTGGACGATCGTCTACGACACGCTCTACGCGCACCAGGACAAGAAGGACGACCAGCAGATCGGCGTGCGCTCTACGGCGCTGCTCTTCGGCGACAACACGACGCCGATCCTGAACGCCTTCTCGGCCGCGACCATCGCAGGGTTGGGCGCCGCCGGGTACGCCGCGGGACTCGACTGGCCCTTCTACGCGGGCCTGCTGGGTGGCGCAGGCCACCTGGCGTGGCAGGTGAACACGGCCAAGCTCGACGATCCACAGAACCTACAGCAGCGCTTCGGCTCGAACAAGTGGTTCGGCGCGCTCATGTTCGCGTCCATCGTCGCGGGCAAGGCGATTTAGTTGGAATCTGCAAGAGACCAAGAGCTCAAGCGATTCCAGTTTTTGGATAATGCAACAACGGTATCCAGGTAAAGCTTTTTTGTGTTGTATTGAATGAATGAATCGATCTCGAGTGCAAAACAAACAGAGGAACTAGCAGACTGGAGGCCATAGTCGCATAGCCGATGAGGTACCGACCGGGTAAGCTCCTAGCGTCCATAGCCATTGAGCTTTTTCTTTGTATCTAACCACCACACATAGGAGGCATCAGCGCCATTTAAAGCGCCTTGGCCACGGGCTTCTTGATGGTGAAGACGCCGATGTCAAGCACGTTCTTGACCTCCCAGACGACCGTGATCACGATGTGGATATACGAGACGAGCGAGAGGAAGAAGAACTCCTTGACGATCAGACCCTCGTTGATCGCGTCGTAGATGCCCTCGAGCATGCTGAAGCCGCAGTGCGCCGCCACGTAGAAGATCGGCACGAGCGTCTTGCGGAACGGGTGGTACTCCTCGCCGCACAGGTGCGCCAGCATCAGGTGCAGCTATTAGAGCAAAGAGCAACATCACCGGTGTTAGCTTTGCTATCGTTTGTACAGGCTCGGGATAACAGGAAAAACGCACCACGAGCTTGCTGTTGAGCAGGCCGAGCATCCAGAGGAACGTGCGCGGGTACTGCGCGAAGATGTCCGAGGGCGAGAAGATCGCCCAGGCTACGCCCAGCAGGTTGATGATGCAGAAGGGCGCCAGGCGCGTGAGCGCCACAATCATCGAGTCCTTGCGCAGACGCACGGCGTGGAACACGTTCACGGCGCTATCGGACAAGCGAACAAGGAGCTCCATACGTGAGCCATTGAGAGCACAGCCAGCCATTCGATTGCAAGTGAAACTTACTTGACGCCGATGGTGAAGAAGGAGCTCGCGGCCGTGATGAGCACGAAGATCGTGTTGACCTGCCAGCCCGGAAGCGCCTCCTGCGTCCAGAACTGCGGGCCCACGACCGCCGTGAAGAGCTTGAGGCTGATCGCGATGAGGATGCCCTCGGTCGGCCCGTTGATCAGCGGCAGCTGCAGCGAGCCCGAGTAGTACCTGCAATGCATTCGATAGAAAGGCCGATGCCGTCGATGGGTTAGTAGAGTTCCAATGCGACGGGCAATGGACCAAACAACAGCTCACTCACTCTTCCCAGGTCGCGCAGATGAACACGACGTGCGCGCTCCAGGCGAGCGACAGCGCCTTCCACGTCGGACCGAGCTGCAGGACGCACGCCATGGTCATCGTACCCACGGACACGTTGAGCGCATCGCAGCCATGGTCAAAGAGCAACCCCAGCGGCGACGAGCTACCCGTGCGGCGCGCTTGCTTGCCATCGAGGTTGTCGAGCGTCTGCAATGCATCACGAAGGAGGAGGGAGGTGAGATCACTATACAGGCGCAATGAATGAAAAACTCGTACAGCACGAGCGCAACTTACCTGGTACGCGAAGAGCGCCGCGGCGGCGACAACAAACAGCCAGGCCGGAGCGTCGCCGTCCAGGAACGGGCAGTAGAGCGCGAAGAGCAGGTGCGAGAAGCCCACGAGGAGCAATCCAATCAGCGTGATCTGCACACACACACACACACAGTTAGCCATCTCGCTCTCACAATGACCGCCTTTCCGTATGAGAACAAATCAATGCACGTACCAGGTTAGGCGCGAGCCAGAGCGGCAGGAACTCGACGAGGAAGTTGTTCATGGGCGTGAGCACGTGCTTGTAGATGAGCGAGTTGTCCGAGCCGTGGTACTGGTACGTCAGCAGCTTCTCCGAGCCCTCCTGCGAGACGTACTTGCCGAAGTACATGGACTTTCCGTCCACGATCGACCGGTGGCGCACGCGCTTCTGCAGCTGCTGCTGCTGCTCGTGCACGGCCGCGACGGACGCGGCGGCGGCCGCCGCCTGGGTCTCGAGGGCGTTCGCCATTGCTGGTGGTGCTGAGTTGGTTTGGGACGAGAGGGCCGACGGGGCGGGAGGCTGCGCGTGTTCAACCGAAGCCAAAGTGAGAGAGCAGAGAGCTCTCGAGTTTGGCGTGTCAAAGCAAATGCTCGGCGCCTTTCGAACCCCTTCCACCCGTGCTCGAGCGCTTCCGATCTGAATCGGACTCGCTTTAAGGATAGACCGCGATCTGTCGCCTTGACAATGAGGCGGTCTATCCTTGCCAAGAGCAGCATGCTCGCCGTCCGGAAGCATACCATTTCAAAGAGCAAAAAACGGACCACCTTCCGCTTCAGAACCTCGAGGATGCGATCTGATTGGCTGCGAAAAGGATGAATGCACCTTTTTTTGCGATCTCCTCCTTGTCCTCTCCCTCCGAGACAGATGCTGTGACAGGCGGCTACTGTTCTGAGCAGTGCTACTCGAGTAATATGGGGTACGAGGCATACTGTATGCGATAAATACCATATCATGCCATCCATGCTGGTATTTCCTGTTTCCTTCGGTGCGCTTTTTTGCTCCGGATCCCCCCTCTGTCAGCCGTCTGCACTTGGAGTTTGTATGCGGCTAGTTTTGCAGTTTGCTTGACCACGGCCCTTTGAAATGCCGTCGTCGTCGTCGTCGTCGTCGTCGTCGCTGTGTCAACATCAAGCCAAGCCAAACGTTGCCAGGTCGCGACGCGACGCACCCACGCGATCTCTCGCCGCTCTGTACGTCTGTCCTCAGCCGCCAGAGCTCTCTCTCTCGCGCGCGCTCTCTCGTCAGCAGCATGCAGCTGCGCACGCGCACCCCACTGCAGACGCTGCACGCGCCCACGCGCAACATCCGCGTGCGCTCCACTGCGCCGTCGTCCGCCGCGGCTTCAACTTCACCAGCAGCTCCTGAGTCTGCTTCTTCAACCTCGAGTGCGGCGCGGAGAAGCCGCCGCGTAGCGCAGCTCAACGGTGTGAGGTGCGCGAAAGTGCAATCGCTGGCTGACGTACCTACAGCGGTCTCTTCCGGCGCAAGTGCTGATGAGCCAGTGGTGATCGATTGTACGGACTCGGAGGACGAAGCAGCGCGTGTTGAGCCGCGAGAAAGGCCAAAGCGGGTACACGCTCACAAACACGCCAAAGCGCCCAGGTACGTGTAAATGGCGATGTAGGTGCTCATGCTATCGGCACAGCATGATCTTTTAACGTTTGGCTCCTCCTTGCGTGACAGTGGCGGCGTGTCAAAGGTCCAGACTCGTGCAGCGAAAGAGGTCAAGCGGCGCCGCGTGTCCATGACGAACGAGGAGCGCAAGCTCATGCAGTTCTGTCTGCTGCAGAGCGCGTTCAGCAGCGAGGACGACAAGATCGACGAGACCAGCTGGCTCACAAGCACGCTCATGGACCTGATGCTCTGGCGGCTCGCGACCCAGTACCCGAGTGTCCATTTCTTGCCGACAGACTTCTTCCACTGCTTCCTGGAGAGCCGAAGCCGCGCTCGTCATCAATCGCACAGCCACAGAGTAACGCAAGCCATTGGTTTTGTTGATCATGCTGCAGAGAGCGAGTTCCTCGTGCGAGACGTGCTCGGACGTATGATCGACTACACGAGCGACCGGCCGATTCTCTTCGCAGTGAACAGCGGGCTGATCCACTGGAACCTGTTCCGTGTGCAGCTGACGCCGTTCCCGGAGCTACAGCTCTTCGAGCCGATGGGGTGCGTGCGTGTGCCTTTTTATGAGCTATTCATGCTAGCCTCTGTGTTCAGCTCTTACCTTTTTTGTGGATATTTGTCTGCGTTGTTGGTATAGGCGGCTGGCGTCACGCACTGGGATTTCGTACCGCTCGGTGCCCCGGAGTGTAGTCGAGTGGCTCGAGGTCTGCTACCCGCAGCACAAGAACTGGATCTCGAAGGCCGAGAGCGCGATCACGCGACCCCAGCAGGTCAGTGGCTTTGACTGTGGCGTTGCGTGTCTGCTCTACGCGGACAAATGCGGCCAGGGCCAGACGCGGCAGGAGATCAACGAATACACGGACCAGCGCGCGATCACTTTGTTCCGGAAGACGCTGCAGCAGCAGCTACAGTCGATGCAGAACAGCAGCAGCGGCGACGAGTTCAGCACCAATCACTCGAGGATCTAAGATGCTTGAGCCTTCAGCAGCTCTGGATGGTGCGAATGAATGATGAGGAGGAAATGTGTGGTGAGCCTGGTTGGTCTTTGCTCAAGTCGTGCTAATTCTCTACATGACGGCAAGAGACCCGAGCGAGCGAAGAAAAGAGTGGTGACCCGTCCCGGATGAGGTGCGAATCTGATGTCCATACAGTGAGCAAATGAATGGCGCAGCGCCATTTCTTGTGAGACCTGCGGTGTAGTGTCAGAGACTTTAGCGAGTGGCACTCTCCAATGGCAGTGCGTGTCTGCGATCTGGGGGCTGAGCTCATCAAAAGCGAGCGAGTTGTTTCAGATCCGAAGGCAAAAACGCGCGTTCGCAGGCGGGGAAAACCCAGAGTACGGGAGCGAGCGCAAGACGCCGAGCAAGCACACCAAGGCCGATCGAGTGAGACAAGGGGCTGGCTCAAGAGCTTGTCATGAGTGGGCGTGGGCGCGGCAGGGTCGACGTTATTCGCCGTTTCTGCGGTTATTTCAAGCGAGTCGGGCGTGAAGTGCATGGTGCTTTTCGCTTTTCAGCCTGCATGACTGCCGGCCTCTGTGACGACGAAGTCCCACTTGGGTATTGGTTTCCGCACCCAGCGAGCCAATTATAAAGACAGCGCCCAAGACGAGCGAAAACGGTGGTTGACGCGATTTTTAGCTTCGCGAGCGCTCGCGGCATCGCATTTCCCACTTTGGGACTCTCGCGAGAGAGAGAGAGACTTCAGAGTTCTCCTTGGGCTTCTGCTGTTGCAGCTCTCAGTCGCTCATTACTGGTGAAGAAGTCGACCCCGCAGGTTCAAGCACAAGCAGCAGCAGGTCGTCATGGGGAAAGAGCCGATCGTGATGCCACGCACCGCTGTCCAGCCACTTCACCACCAATACGAGGTACGAATATGGACAACAGCGCTTGCCTGCGTGAGCTATGCTGTGCGTTTACTGATATCGATGTGTGGTGCAGACTCGGTTGTCGGCGTTCGGCAGCGACGAGAACTCGTACGGCAAGGCGCTTCCACACCGAACCTCGAAGCGGTACGAATACTGAGTTTTGCTTCATCAGCGCTGATGATTATAATAAAAGTCTTGGTGACTGACTGACGGAACGAATTCCGAATGACGCTTGCAGGTCGAAGCACATCTACAGCGACCGCTTCATCCCGTCGCGACTATCGACCAAGCTCGATGCAGGCTTTGGTCTCACGAACGATCCGCCAAGACGGCACGGGTACGCCTCTTGAGCTCAACCACAAGCCCGTAGCTTCTGGAATTGGTTCTCACTGGAATGCACATATGCTACAATAGAAACAATCAGCGAACTCAGAGCAACAACAACACAGACGCACCTGCCCCAGGAAGCAGTAGCAGCAGCAGCACAGGCGGTCAGAGCCAGGATGCGAACCCGAAAGACTCGACGCCAGTCTCGCAAACGTCCTGTGCATCGTCCTCCTTCTCGATGCTGCTCAAGAGCGAGCTGCTGGGCATCTCCCATCAACCGAATTACAACAATTACATGGACTTTGGCAGCTCCATGGGTGGCGGCTCTTCGTCGTCGGCCCCAGGCAACGGCTGTGGCATTTACAACTACTCGAGCAGCTCAGCTTCGAATGGCGCGTATGGCTCGAGCAGCAGCAATAGCAGCATGGGCTTCTCCGGTCGCTCGAGCGGCAGTGCATCAAGCAATATTTTGCGCTTCAAGGCCCCGCGCCAGTCGATCCACGACGAGATCAAGACCTCGATCTCGTTCAACGGCATCGGCTGCTCTTCTCAACGGTATGGCTTCGCTGTGATTGTGTATGGAGGTGTACGAATGCTGAGCAGTGACTCACCAATTGTTCCCTTTGTCTTTAGATTACTCGCCAGTGGCATGAACGAATGCCGCCGCAAGATCGCCAAGACGCCCTTCAAGATCCTCGATGCACCAGCTTTGCAGGACGACTTCTACCTCAACCTCGTGGACTGGTCGTCCACCAACGTGCTCGCAGTCGGGCTCGGCGCGTGCGTGTACCTCTGGAGCGCATGCACTAGCAAAGTGACCAAGCTGTGCGACCTCGGCGCCTCGGACTGCGTCACGTCTGTCGCCTGGAGCCAGAGGGTGCGTTGCATAATGGCGAGAAAGCTCGTGGTGATCCGCTGTTCGCACGTGGTGCTGACTTGTGTGGCTGGCAATTTAACAGGGATCGCACATCTCCGTGGGCACGAATACGGGCGAAGTGCAGGTCTGGGAGGTCGCGACCTGCAAGAAAGTGCGCACCATGGGGTACGTCCTGTTTCTCTACCTCCATTTCGTTGAAGTGTCTTTTTCATGTGGACACTTTTGTGAGGTGGACAGGAATACTGACTCTTTTGTTGTTGTGTTGTGTCATTCAATAATAGTGGGCATGTCGCTCGCGTGGGGACACTGGCGTGGGGCTCCAACCTGATCGCCTCGGGCAGTCGCGATCGCACGATCTACCTGCGCGACCTGCGCGCCGCCGAGCCATTCCAGTACAAGCTGGCGGGCCACAAGCAGGAAGTGTGCGGTCTGAAGTGGTCCTTTGACGACAACCAGTTGGCCTCTGGAGGCAACGACAACAAGCTCTTTGTGTGGGACATGCTCGGCGCTTCGTCCGCCAACTCATCAGCATCATCGTCAACCGCCAGTGGCGGAACGATCCCCATGGTGCGCTTCAACGACCACACGGCGGCCGTCAAGGCGATCGCGTGGTCCCCACACCAGCACGGGCTCCTAGCTTCGGGTGGCGGCACCGCAGACCGGTGCATCCGCTTCTGGAACACGCAGACCCAGACGCCCATCAACGCGATCGACACGGGCTCGCAGGTGTGCAACCTCATGTGGTCCAAGAACGTGAATGAGGTCGTGAGCACGCACGGGTACTCGCTCAACCAGATCATCGTGTGGAAGTACCCGTCGATGACCAAGCTCGCGACGCTCACGGGCCACACGTTCCGCGTGCTATACCTGGCGATGTCGCCCGATGGACAGACGATCGTCACGGGTGCCGGTGACGAGACACTGCGCTTCTGGAACGCGTTCCCGAGCTCCAAGGCGAAAGGAGGCAGTCGACTGGGCACGGACTTGATGTTGCCCATCGGCATCGGCAACGAGATCCGATAGAGAGATTATAGCCAGACACTCAGGTAGACTAGAGCCATCATAGGCTCAACACGAGCAAACGAAAGGTAAAGAAAACAAGATCAAGGGGTTAATTTAAAAGCACCGGCTGTGGTCAGCGGATGAAAAGGGAAAAAAGCGTCTATACGATGTGGACATTCAACAAATGGTTCTCTGGCAATCTACTTGCGTCCACCTCCGCGTCCACCTCCACGGCCGCCGCCACCTCGTCCACCACTGCCACCTCGTCCACCGCCGCCACGTCCACCACGACCACCTCCACTGCTGCGGCCGCCACCACGGCTGCTGCCTCCAGAACGACCACCGCCGCGACTGCTGCGCGCTCCGGCCGAGCTCTTGTATTTCTTGTCGCCATTGTCATCATCATCGCCACCCTCGTCGCCCTCGCCACGCGAGTAGCGGTTGCGCTTGCCACCCGTGGTGCCCGAGTCCTTCATCTCGATCGTGGCCATGCGCTGCGCCTCGTTCACGCGCTCCGACATAACGAGCACGGTCTCCTCCTCGCACGGGTACGCGTCCAGTTTCGTGCCGAGCAGGTGTTCGATGCGCTGGTAGAGCTCCACGTCGTACTGCGTGACGAAGGACACGGCCGTGCCCGCGCGGCCGGCGCGCGCCGTGCGTCCCACGCGGTGGATGTAGTCCTTGCCGTGCGTCGGGATGTCGTAGTTGACGACCACGTCGACACTCGGGATGTCGAGCCCGCGACTCGCTACGTCCGTGCACACGAGGATGTTGCGGCTCTTGGCCTTGAACTTGTTGAGCGCGCCGAGGCGGTTGGGCTGCGTCATCTGGCCGTGCAGGCAGATGGCCTGGAAGCCCAGGTTGCGCAGCATGAGTGTCACCTTCTGCGTGCCGTTGCACGTGCTTGCGAAGATGAGCACGGACTGGCCCGCCACCTCGTTGAGCACGTACGCCAGGTAGCAGTCCTTGAACTTGGCTGGGATGAAGAGGTAGTGCTGCTTGAGCGTCTCGGGCGTCGCGAACTTGTGCGTGATCTCCACCTTGACCGGGTTCTTGAGCGACGCGCGCTGCAGCTTGGCCACCTTGGACGTCATCGTGGCACTGAAGAGGTACGTGTTGCGCTCGGCCGGCATGAGCTGCACGATCTGGTTGATCTCCTCCTCAAAGTCCATGCTGAGCATGCGATCGGCCTCGTCCAGTACCAGGTACCGCATCGTGCGCAGACTGAAGCCCTTGGTGTTCTCCAGGTGGTCCACCAGTCTTCCGGGTGTCGCGATCACGATGTGCGGCTTGCGCGCGAGCGCCACCTGCTGGTTCATCATGTCGATGCCGCCGACCACACACGCGCACTTGAGCCCGATGGACGCGCCCAGCGCCTCGAACTGCTCGCTGATCTGGTACGCGAGCTCGCGCGTGGGCGCCAGCACGAGCGCAAACAGGCGCTGCGGGTTCTTGAGCAGCGTCTGCAGGATCGGGATCACGAACGCGCCCGTCTTGCCCGATCCGGTCTCGGCGAGGCCGATGATGTCGCGTCCGGCGAGCCCATGCGGGATCGTCTCCTGCTGGATCTTGCTCGGCTTGCTCCAGCCCACGGCGTGGATCGACTCGCAAATGGCCGCGTCCACGCCGAGCTCCTCGAAGGTCTTGTCGCCGCTGAAGCCCTGGTCCTCCTCCTCGGCGTCCGCCGCCACGACCGCCACCTGCGTCTCCTTGTCTTCTGCTGCCTTGGCCATGTCTGCTACTGCTACTGCTGCTGCTGTGTGTGTCGTGAAGGAAGCGGCACTGCTCTCGGAATTGGTGGAGTCGCTTGATGATCAAGCGCCAATTGACTGGAAGCCAATCCCCAGCGTCACCAGTCGGTGCCAACAATCTATTCTTGACACCAGCAGCTCCAGAGCAATAACAGGTTGGGGCAGCAGCCACAATCCCGAATCCTGAAGACCCTATTTTTCGGAATCAGTACACAAGTCTCATTATCCGGATTATCCATCAGCACAACACCAGCTGAAGCGATTTACACACCATACTATCCGGAAAACCAGACTGGAAACCGTCGCGACCGCGTTTTGCCAATCACTTTGGCCACCCTGTGTGACGAGCGCCGTGCGTGGCTGGCATTGGGCGATCGGAACAGCTATCGCTTCACTCGAGTCCCGCCTGTCGCTCGTGCTTGTTCCGGCGGTGCTCCTCGCCCACTGCGCCACCTCCCGCAAGCAAGCGTCGTACAGCAAAGCTGCCCACAGTCACGCGCCTCCTGCCGCCGCCGTCCCCGCTGCGAGCAGTACAAGCTGGGCAACGGACAGTTCAAGACCGAGCCACCTGAACGCCCTCCCATCAGCACGAGCACAAGCAGCCAGCCATGTTCTCCCCCGCGGTGTCCGGTGCTGCGCGCACGCGCTTGAGCGTCACCCCACGCGCGCCCAGTGCGCGCCGTCGCAGCTGGCACGACGACGCGACGCCGCTGCTGCCGTCGCGCAAGGGCGACCGCCTGCAGACGCTCCACTCGGGCCGCGATGGTGATGACGCAGCCAACTACAACGACGGCAAGTTCAACCTCGAGAACTTCACCAACGCGGTGCTCTACGGCGTGATCAACTCGATCCTCACGATCCCGTGCATGTACGGCTACGCGGCCATCATCTTCAGCCACCCGGACTTCGCGACCTTCATGCCGTCGCTCTCCAAGCTCGTGATGTTCTCGAGCGTCGTGCACCAGGTGATGTTCACGTTGCTGAGCACGCTGCCGTTCGCGATCGGGCAGGTGCAGGACGCCGGGCTCATCTTCCTCAGCGCCATCGCCACGTCGATTTGCAACTCGCTCGGCTCGTCAGTTCCGCTCGAGGCGAAGGTCACCACCGTGGTCGTCACGATCGGCATTGCGACTGCAGCACTGGGTGTGTGTCTCGTGCTCATCGGCCGCTTCAAGCTTGCGGGGCTGGTGTCGTATCTGCCGATGCCCGTGGTCGGTGGCTACTTGGCGTACATCGGGCTCTTCTGCTTCTACGCCGGGCTGTCGCTATCCACGGGCCTCGTGATCAACGACTTCACGTCGCTGCTGCAGATCGTGGACGTCGATAACATCCTGCTGTGCATCCCAGGCATCCTTGGCGGACTGCTCCTGCTGATCGTGTCCCAGCGTTGTGAGAGCTCCTTTGCGCTGCCAGCGTGCATCCTGGGCCTGCCGCTCGCGTTCTACGCGCTGCTACCGCTCTTTGGCGCGAGCATGGAGGACGCGCGCGACGCCGGGTGGGTCTCGCCGTCGTCGCCTCCAGCCAACTTTTTACAGATGTGGGACCTCTTCGACTTCACCCAGGTTTACTGGTCGCAGATGCCCAAGCAGATCACCACGTGGCTGGGCATGGTCTTCGTCGTGTCGTTCTCCTCGTGCCTGGACGTAGCTGCAATCGAGATGGACATGGGGCAACAGCTGGACATCAACCACGAGCTCTCGAGCGTCGGCTGGTCGAACGTCGTCAGCGGGCTCTTTGGCGGCTACACGGGCTCGTACATCTTCTCGCAGACGATCTTCACGTACAGATCCAAGACGAACTCGCGCGTGGTCGGCATCTGCGTGATCCTGTCCGAGTTCGCGATCGTGCTGCTGCCACTGTCCGTCATGAGCTTCGTGCCACGCTTCTTCTTCGCGGCCACGCTCATCTTCATCGCCATCGACCTCATGGTCGAGTGGCTCGTGCACGTGTACCACAAGATCCTG
Source organism: Globisporangium polare (assembly GCA_023333845.1). NCBI lineage: Eukaryota > Oomycota > Peronosporomycetes > Pythiales > Pythiaceae > Globisporangium > Globisporangium polare. The sequence continues at coordinate 4,117 of JAASFQ010000660.1, read as the reverse complement.
CCGCGCGAGTACCTCGTGCTCTGGATGTCGTTCATCGCGATCAACTGGGTCTCGCTCGAGCTGGGCATGCTGCTGGGCATCTGCTTTGCGATCCTCAACTTCATGCTCGGGTACGCCGAAGTGCGTGTGGTCTCGCGCAAGTCGCGCAAGTCGGCGGCCGTGCGCAAGTACGCGGCGCGCACGATCATCTCGCAGAAGCGCGACTCGATCGTCTACCTGGAGCTCTACGGCTACTTGTTCTTCGGCTCGTCCGTGCAGATCCTCCAGGATGTCCAGAAAGAGGTCCACGTGAGGAAGACAGCTGCTACTGGTAATGGTGATGGTGGACAGAATTCGTCCACCCAAGGTGGATATGCGTCCACCTTGAATGGACGCATCGGTACGGGCAACCGTATCGGCTCGTATAATTTCCCCATGACCCCCGTGGCGAACCTCGAGGTGCCCATCGAGTGTCTCGACGGCAGCAGCCCCGCCCCAAACACCACGGGACTGCCCACGGAGTACATCGTCATGGACTTTGGCCGCGTCTCGGGAATGGACGCCACGGCGGCGCGCTCGTCCTTCATGATCCTCCAGCAGAAGTGCAAGCGCCACGGGATCACGGTGCTCTTCGCTGACGTGCTTCCCGAGATCCGCAACCTGCTGCTGGCCAACGAGATTGCGGACGTCACGTCTTTCTACCCGACGGCGGACTTGGCGCTTGAGTGGTGCGAGAACCAGGTGCTCGAGACGACTAACCACGCGGTCGCCAAGGACGCAAGGCGCCACGTGTCCATGAGCGTGCTGCTGCACCGGTTCATGGGCGAGGCGGACGACTCGAGCTACTTCAAAGGTGTGGACTTGTTCTTCAAGAAGCAGAGTGTGCCGGCAGGCCACGAGTTCTACGGCGTCGCGGATTTCCCCGACAATTTCTTCTTCCTGGCCACGGGCCGCATCGCGCTCTACATGAACAGCGACGGCAGCTCGTCGGCTTCGTCTCAGGAGAGCAAGGCGCTCGTGATGCTTGAATCCGTGCTCCCAGGCGCCATGTTTGGCGAAGTGGACTTCTTCGGACGCCAGTACAGGTACATGGCGGCCAAGGCCACCGAGCCCTGCGTGGTCTTCGAGATGAGCCGCGCCAACTACGAGGCCATGGACAAGCAGGCGCCCGAGCTCTGGAACCGCCTGCGGGACGTCGTGATGCAGTCCATGGCGCTCGCGATCACCAACACGACGGCCATCACGAGCTTCAACTACGCGCTGGACCACCAGGCGTAACTTGACCGCACATTTTCTTTCATTCCCATCTTCGTATTGTAACTTTGCTTTGCTTTCTGATACGTTCTCCAATTCATCTTTTTCACACAAACAGGTGTCGTTCTCTCTAAACACCTGGGCTGTTCGATATGTGTGTTGTCTCGCCTCGGTGGACAGTATCAAGCCCGCTCGTCACACGCTACTGAACCCATGGCCACTCGCAGTCTCTGCACAGTGTCCTCACGACAGCACGTACAGCAGCGCGAAGCAGCTCGCTTCGTAGGTACGCACATCAAGTATCGGTCGGTACCTAGGGCGAGGTCGAGAGAGAACGCGTAGGGCTGGCCTCTCGGCCTCGCCTTTGCTTGTCCTGTTCCCTTCGTGTATGTCGTGTCCATAAATTAAAAGCGAAAGTTGCGCGCGAGCTCGCGGATCGTGTTCTGCTCCGTCCAGCCGCACACGAGGCTCAGGCGCTCCGTGTTCGGGTCGTACGCCACGTCCTGCACAAGAAGACAATCGCAACAGAAGAAAGGAGTCAGTTCAGTGGACACTCGTGAAACAAAACTGTCTCCAGGAGGTGGACGCTACAAAGAAATCTGTCCAATACTCACCATCGGTGCAACTGCGACAATGAAGAAGCCCGTGCGCTCTTCGTGGGAGAGCGAGCTGCCGAACAGATCCGCGAACTCGTCGTGCTCCAAGCTGCGGTGGATCTGCGCGAGCGAGTAGAACTCGGGCGACGTGTACTGGTCGAAGTCGTGCGGGAAGCCGAACAATTTCAGGAACGACAGGCGCCGGATGCCCTCGTACATCACGGTCACGGTCTGCGCGCTCTCGGCCTTGGCGCGGCCCGCGGCGCCTACTGCCGTGGCCGCCCCTGAGGACGAGGCCGGCGCCGGGTTCGCGCCGCCGCGCTTGCCCACTTGACGCAGCTGCGAGCGGAAGAGCGAGATGAGCTTCTCGCGTACCCGGTGCGCCTCTCGGTCGGCGTGGCGGTTCTCCATGTTGAAACGCGCGCTGAGCTGCGCGCTGCGGTCCCCCTCGATGCGCTTCATGCGGTCCAGCTGCGCCTTGCAGGCTACGAGGTCGTTCACGATCGAATCGGTGCGCGCGACGCTTGGACTGCGGTCCTGGAGACGCAGCTGTGCTTTGGCGGCCGTGAGCGCCTTCTCGAGCTGCTGCGTGATGCGCTTGGCGTTCTCCTTGACGGCTGTGACCTCCGTGCTCGCCTTCACGCGCACTTCGTCGCACTCGATGAGCATCTTCTGCAGGCGCTTCCGCAGCGCGTTGTTCTTGTCCTCGAGACTCGTCTTTTCAGATTTTTCTTTCTTGAGCTCCAGCACCAGCGTGTTCACGACCTGCTTGTGCGTCTTCTCCATCTTGGTCAGGTCGGCGTCAGCAGCCGAGCCTGGCGTACTGAGGATAACGGCAAGACCAGTAAGGTTAGATGCATGTTTACAATCAGGCAGACAGAGAGTAGAGACGGCAGTACGTACGGTCGAGCTCGCTTGCGTTGGGACTCGGCCATCCCTGCGCTAGCCATCGAGGCTGCATCCATGGAGCTTGCACCAAAAGCCGCTGTCCTCGATGGGTTCATGCCGCCGTGGTCAACGACGGCTGACGATGTGTTTCCCAGCTGTGGGGATGCCTGGCGCGAAGGAGGGCCGCTGCTGGCGATCTTTGCGACACGACCCGTTCCTGGCGTTGGTGCCTGGGGGTACGATGAGGACTCGCCGAGGTACTCGTCGCCAATGTCCATGTCTGGGTAGTCGTACGAGCGGCCTGGTGAAGCGTTCACGTCGCGCTCAATGTCGAACACGAGCTCACCGGGTTTGGTCGCCTTGAGGTGCTGAATCACTTCCAGGAAGCCGAGGTCGTTGAGCGTGATGCCATTCACAGAAAGAAGGATGTCGCCGAGACGCAGTGGGGACTTTGCCGCTGCCGAGTTACCCTGCAACGTGGACACGCGGAGTTTCCGCTGCGAGTCGTGGCGGATGCCAAAGCCCAGTTTGTTGCCTTCTTTCGTCACGCGGATGGTCATGCGCACGATGTTGGCGCCGTTATCCCTCGACGAATGCAGGTTGCCGTTGCTTGCTATTGGCAGCAAACTCGCTGGTCTTCCCTGACTGCGCTGCTGGAGCTGCGCCGATCTCGGGGACGTGGACGACACGGCGTCTTGCAGCAGGTTCGTAAACGACGTTTCGTGCTCGTCACCGGCCTCTTCGTCGTCGCGATCATCGTCACGGTAGCCATCCGAGTCAGCAGCATCGGCGTCAAGCGTGTAAAGCTGGCGATCAGCGTTAGGGCCGCCTCGTGCAGCCACAGAGGGTCCGCCTCGTCGGGAGGGATCCAGTGGACTGTTCCCGTACTGGTGACGTCGCGATGCGCTCTCTCGGTCGTTTCTGTCAAACTCCCTGCTGCTGTTACTGCTCACAAGCATGCGATCGTCCTGCTCGTCACGGTAGCGCTGGTACCCTGGCGCTCGCTGTGGTGGCGCGGCGGCTCCAGTTGCTCCTGGTCCCGAAGACGACCATGCGTTCGAGTTCGAGTACGCCCCTGAAGAAGAGCCAGACGGGGCTCTGGATCCCCCATACCCCTGCGAGCTGCTGCTCATGGGCGCAGCGCCGACATTCGCCGCCTGGCGAGATGGGAGCTTCGCGTTCTGGAACACGACCGTGTCGCTGTGCAGCGTGGGCGGGTGCGGGTGCAGCGCCTGGCGACTGCTGCCACCTGCGCGCGAGTGGCTGAGAGCCGCTGCCGACGACGAGTGCGCTGACCCGGCGCTGCCACCACCTCCATGGAGGTGGCGAGCGGGGGGGCCGCGTGGGGAGGACATGATGCAGTTAGAAGGTGGTGCTATGCGTCGATGGTGGTGGTGGCG
>JAASFQ010000066.1:0-56651 GCA_023333845.1 Globisporangium polare | reverse complement strand
TCATGGACGTGGAGCGCATGACGTCGCAGCTCTTCCCGCGCAGCATGCTCCCGTTTTCTGGTAGTTTGCTTCCACGCATGCGTATGGACGACGACGTTTTCTTCGACGATATCGAAGTGAACTCGCCCAAGGAAGCCCCGAAACCCGAGCTGAAGGACAAAGCCCACCAGCAGCAGCAGCAACGAGGCGACAACCGAGCGCACTCGTTCTCGTCCTACTCGTTCAATAGCTCTACTGTGATCGATAAGGAGGGACATCGCGTCTCGACGATCCGCCGCCGCTACGAGGACTCGTCTGGCATGCTGAAGGCGTTCCACGAGCGCGAGATCGACGGGAAGAGGCTGAAGGATGTGTGGAAGCGCAAGTCCCCAGAGGACAAGGGTGAGCACCGCTTGGTCACCCACGACACCAGTGCGGAGGAGTTTGAAGAGCAGTGGAAGCACACGCCGTTCGGCCACGCCGAGATGGAGCACGCGCAGCAGAAGCTCGGACACGACAAGAAGAAGCAGGGCGAAAAACACCAGGGTGTCGAGGCGAGAAGTGAGCACGAGCAAGTTGCCAAGGATATCAGTGAGATGCAGAACCAGCCGGCATCAGCGTTTGGCAAGGACTATGCGGCTGCCGATGCGGCTCCAGACAAGGAGTGCGGCAAGGAAGCCCAGGGCGTGACGAAGGAGGCAAAGATGACGACGCGTAAAGAGGCGATTGCGCAGGGCTCCAAGACGCAGGAGGAGGAGACAACGCTGCCGCAGTACACGTCGTAAGCGAGTGGATGGAAATGAGCGACTGGGCAGCAACAGCAGGATGAAGGTCGCTTGAAGTGCGTTATGCTTGAATTCATTGACGTGCAGCCATTTCATTCTCAGGTGTTCGATTTTGGTGGTCGAGCACGCTAAGTAAAAGAGGGTTTGTACTCAGCTCTACTTAAAGAGGTTTAGTGAGCAGTACAGTGATGACGCTCTTATTTCCTATCACACTTGTCTCATTTTCCGTACTTTAGCGAGCATCATCGTCTTCGCGCGTGGATACGTTTTGTTTCCTTCTCGACCTTGAAACCAAATCCGATATCAGCCAGCAAGCACGAGCCGAAGCGACGACGCCGCTCTGCAGCTCGTCTTCTCTCTCTCTCTATACGCCCACATAGCGCCAGCCCATATACACCACTACTGAACACATACAGGCAGACAGCATGGACGACCACCAGCACGAAGAGGACTTTGGCGTTGAAGAGCAGGAAGAGCAGCAGCAGCAGCCGTCGCCGCCCGAGACCGAGAGCTTCGACCTGAACGGCGTCGAGATCGCGGGCGTTAACAGTAGCAGCACCAACGGTGGCCATGGCGTTGAGTCCAAGCGCTGGATGGCGAGTCTGGACAAGTGCATCCGCGCCATCGTGAGCATCCGCCTGCTGAGCGTGCGCGCCTTCGACGGCAACGGCGCGTCCTTCAGCGTCGCCACGGGCTTCGTCGTGGACCAGAAGCGTGGCATCATCCTCACGAACCGCCACGTCGTGACACCCGGACCGGTCGTGGCCGACGCGATCTTCCTCAACAAGGAGGAGGTGGACCTCGTCCCCATCTACCGGTGCGTGTTGCGTTTAATCTGGCCTGTTGCTGTCGTATGCCTCGCTAACGCCGTCCATGTGTGTGCGTATTGTACAGAGACCCGGTGCACGACTTTGGCTTCTTCCGCTTCGACCCAAGCCGCGTCAAGTTCCTGGACCTGCACGAGATCCCACTGGCTCCCGAAGGCGCCAAAGGTACTGTACTGTAGCACAGCGCTTACTATGGACTTCAGTAGCAGCTGCGGCGCTAACACAAGGTTGTTGTTGTTGTGGTGTTGTTACTACAAAATGCAGTGGGTGTGGAGATCCGCGTGGTGGGCAACGACGCGGGCGAGAAGCTGTCGATCCTACCGGGCATTCTGGCGAAAGTGGACCGCGACGCGCCATCCTACGGCTCCAACACGTACAACGACTTCAACACGTTCTACTACGCGGCTGCAAGTAGCACGTCGGGCGGTTCGAGTGGCTCGCCCGTGCTCAACATCGACGGCTGCGCGATCGCGTTGAATGCCGGCGGCGCCAAAAAGGCCGCGTCCTCGTTCTACCTCCCGCTGGACCGCGTCGTGCGCGCGCTCAAGCTCATCCAGGAGGACTTGGATGTGGCGCGCGGCACCATGCAGACGATTTTCAAACACACGGCGTTCGATGAGGTGCGGCGACTGGGGCTCCCCGCAGAGATCGAAGCCGTGGTGCGCGAACACTTCCCAGCTGAGACGGGCATGCTCGTGGTGGACCAGGTGATCCAGGACGGCCCGGCGGACAAGAAGCTGCAGACAGGCGATATCCTCATCAAGTTCGCGGGCAAGTACGAGACCGCGTTCCTCAACATTGAAGACTTTCTGGATTCACACGTGGGTCAAACAGTCGAGCTCGAGGTTCAGCGCGGCGCCACCATGCAGACCGTACAGGTGGATGTGGGCGATCTCCACGAGATCACGCCTCACAGGTACCTGGAGGTCGGCGGCAGCATCGTGCACTCGCTGTCGTACCAGCAGGCGCGCAATGCGTCGCTCCCCGTGGGCGGCGTGTACCTCGCGCAGGCGGGTCACATGTTCATGAAGGCCCATCTCACGCAGCCGTGCATCATCACGGCCGTGGACGGCAAGCCGACGCCAACTCTGGACGAGTTTGTGCGCGTGCTCGCCGCGCTGCCTAACGGCTACCGCACAGTGCTGCGCTACTTCATGATCCGCGACCGCCATCGCGTGCGCACAGCGTTCATCATGATGGATAGACTCTGGTTCCCCATGCAGATGTGCACGCGCAACGACAAGGACGGCCGCTGGTACTCGGAGCTGTGTGCAGACATGTCGGCGAGCGTCTCGCCCGTGACGTCCATCCCGTCGTTCGCCCCCGCGCCGCTGAGCTTCCCAGGGGGCAGTGAACTGGGCAAACGCCTGCTGCGGTCGCTGGTCATGGTCTCGTTCGACATCCCGTACATGATCGACGGCATCTCGAGCTCGAGTTACCACGGCATGGGGCTCGTGGTGGACGCCGAGAACGGCTTTGTCCTCGTGGACCAGAACACGGTGCCCATCGCGCTGGGCGACGTGCTAGTGACCATCGCGGCGTCGGTGGAAGTGCCCGCGAAGGTCGTGTTCGTGCACCCGGTGCACAATTTCTCCATTGTCAAGTACGACCCCAGTCAGCTGGGTGCTGTGGCGTCCCATCTCGCGAGTGTCACGCTCGCCGAGAAGCCACTGGAAGTGGGCGAGACCGCGGACTACATTGGCTTGAGCAGCAACTGGACGGTCGTGACGATGAAGTCGGTCGTGACGAAGATCGACCGCCTCGTGTTCCGCGACTTCCAGCCGCCGCGCTACAAGGCGTCGAACGTCGAGGTGCTGCACTTCGACCGCACGACCAAGTCCGTCGGCGGCGTGTTCATGGACGAACAGGGCGGCGTGAACGCTCTGTGGCTCTCGTTCAGCTACCAGGACGCCGCTGGCAGGAAAGAAGTGTTCCGCGGCCTCCCCATCAGCGTCGTTCGTCCCGTGATTGACGAATTACGCAGTGGTGGGGGACGTATCCCCGCCTTCATCAACATTTTGCCTGTCCAGCTGCTCACGTATTCGTTGTCCAAGGCGCGCGCCGGGCTGGGGCTCTCAGACGACTGGATCCAAAAACTCGAGCGCTGCTACGACGACAAGCGTCAGATCCTCGGCATCAAGCGCAGCGCCGCAGGGACGGACTGCGCCAAGAAGCTCGAGAGCGGCGACCTTTTGCTCGAAGTGGACGGCCAGGTGGTCGTGCGCGACGCGGACGTCGAGTCGGCCGTGCAGGACAAGACGCATATGGAGCTGCTCGTGCTGCGCAACCAGGAGGAGCTGCGCGTGAACGTCGAGACGAACAAGCTGTCGGCCATGGGCACCGACCGAGTTGTGGTCTGGGCTGGGCTCGTGGTGCAGGAGCCGCACTATTCGGTTGCGACGCTGGGGTACATCCCCGAAGAAGGTGGCGGCGTGTACTGCTCGCGCTGGTGCTACGGCTCACCGGCGCATAAGTACGGCCTGCGCGCCACGATCTGGATCGTCGAGGTGAACGACGAGCCCACGGCCACGCTCGACGAGTTCCTGCGCGTGGTCAAGAAGCTGCACAACGGCGACTCGGTGCGCCTGAAGACGATCGCGATCAACACGAAGCCCAAGGTGTTCACACTCAAGACGGATTACCACTACTGGCCCACGGTCGAGCTGCGCCGAGCGGAGTACGACTGGGAGTACGTCTCGCACCCGGTGCTCTCGTCGTAAGCCAGTAAATGATACAGAGAAGTGTAGAGAAGACAGGAAACGCATTCGCGATGGCACGACGACCACCAATTTCATAACACATCAACAGGCTTACAGACAGGGGGGTTTACTGCGACTGGACGGTACGACTGACTGACACTACGTGGCGCTGCTCTAGGCGAAGACGGCGGTGGTGAGTACAGTGACCGCCACCGCAACAGAGACCATCGTGAGCGAAGTGGTGGACGTGGCGGCAGCACCAGAGGTGGTCGTGTTCGCGGTCGAGTTCGTGGAGGTCGTGTTGGTGGAACTGCTTGGGGCTGGGGTGGTGGACGTGCTGGGCGTTTTCATTGCCGTGGGACTGCTGCTAGTAGTGCTGGTTGGAGCCTTGGTGGCGGCAGTAGCGGAATTGCTCGATGCCGTGGCGTTGGAGCTTGGTGAGGCTGCTGCTGAGGTCACTCCACACGTGACGCTGGTCCAGAGCGAGGGGTCGGACGTGCTGCTGGCGTCGCCTGGGTGGGACACGCCAGTCGTCCACTGCACTTTCTCGTTGGACTTGGCGACCCACTTGCAGCACGGGTCGCCGAGCTCCTGGCCGTTGGTCTGGCCGTCGCCGTCCGAGTCGGCCTCGCACAGCGCCGTGGTCCACGTGAGTCCAACGTTCTTGAAGTCCGAGCCAAAGGCATTGAGCTCGCCGCCGCCCGAGGTGTCCACGTGGCCCAACGCGTCGACGTCGACCACATTCGCACCGTTTGGGAGCCGCGCTGGGAACGTGGGCTTGGCGGCCACCTGTGCGATGGCGACCATGGCGGCGCTGAGAGCGAGGACGATGGTGGTTCTATTTGACATCTTGTGAGTGGATTGTTGGCTTGGTTGGGGACTGAGGTGCTGGAGCTCCAATTGGGAAATGAAATGAGCTCTTGGACGCAAACAACTCCTGTTGGTTTCGTGGTTTGGATGTCAAGCGCTGTCACCAGTGAGTGTCCCTGCAACTGGACGTACGTGTGTGTGTGTGTGTGTGTGGCTCGGAGACCCGCAGGAGATGCTCCCACTCGCCTTTTCTCGTCCCCAGAAGGAAATGTTCAAATTGACCACCACCACCAGAGCCCAACAGCTCCTCTCCATCATTGCGACTCCTAATGCACTATGCTCATCTGTGGTCATCACACAGTGCCAATGAAGAGGTCAACTCAGTCCGCCCGCAGAGACCAAACACAGGCACCGGCTGGTGGTGAGTCGCGTAAAAGCCAACACTCGCGGATGGCAATCAGATCATTCCCAAGGCAAGGAGCAAAAGAGGAGTGCTACCCTACATGCTGCCTCAAGTCCTCACACCACTACCAGAGCTTACCAGCTGCGACTGCTTCAAAACGGTCCTCCGAAGAGTATCTCTCCCCGACCTCACTCGCAATCGGTGCGTATTGTTGCTCTTGGGCGTAATGAGCGTTGCGTGTTTGTATTGGCGCAATGCAAGCGCCGAACTTGGTGCTGTGGTTCCCACCACACCCCGAATCATCGCGCACACGGTGTCGTCCAGTCCACGGGACTTTCGCAAACATAATTTGCATTGTTCTCCATCCTGGCATCAGCACTCGGACTGGAAAGCGCAGCCCAGCTCGAGCTTCTGTCGAGAAGCCCACCAGGTCTGCACCACTGGTGTTGCAATGCGCCGGCCGCACCGTGATGCACATGTGCCCCCTGTTTGAAACTGCACAACCCGAAAACTCAAAGCTATTTGAGCTGAATCCTTCCAATCGTTTTTTCCTTCCGAGTCGCGTCTCCGATTCGGACAGCATTTACTATGTGAGCCTCCTATTCAAATCCAAAAGAAATCGTCACCTCGTTTGAAGCTCAATACCAATGGATTTATCGCGGTCAATATTTGATCGGGTTACGCGATTTGACCTTTAACACTGCATTTTACTGCATTTTAGCGTAATTCAGAGGCAGCTTCATTCTGGTTCCAACATATGCTAATTTGGAGCCTTCCTGATGCAGACTTTATTCAAGTCGGGTGTCGGAGTGGAAAACAGCGAGTCACTTCAAATACTCACTCTGGATAAGAGCATTCCTTTTAGCCGGGCTGACATGCTCGTCTGGAACACACCGCATATTCGGTACGCCACTCTAACCGCTTACCCGGATTCTCCAGATCCGCAAGGGATCATGAAGAGACACCACAGAATCACAAGTCGCGCGCAACGAAGACGAGAGAAGCCATGATGGAGCTCCGCCGCGTGCCGCTCCTCCTGCTCACGTGCTGCGCGTTGATCGCCACCTGTGCGCGAGCCGCGGTCTTCCAGCAGAGCAACGCCTCGCGGCCGGCCGACGCGCTCACAGAGCTGCTCCCGTGTACGCTACGCCCGCTCGAGGCTCGCCCAGGATGGCTCGGAGCGTCTCTTGGCACAATGCTCACCAGAACCATTATGCTTGTGTTGCTGTATGTATGGCTGTGCAGTTCTGCCGAGTGTGACATACGATAGCCTGGACGGAGCTAGAGCCGCGACGATCGCGTCGCCTGCCGCTGGGCTGCTGCTCGTGCACACAAATTACCAGCTGGTGCGGTCGGACGTTTGGTATTGCTTCTGTCGTTGTGTAGGCTAATCGCACTGTGAGCTGAGCTTTTATTGTCTTCTCATCGCGCACAGGATCCCCGGTGCTACACGGAGAAGATCGTGGACACGCGCATGAACTACCCGAGTCAGTTTTTCTGCATGTTGCTGTTGATCTTGCATAGCGTAGCTTTCGCATGACTAACGTTGTCTTGACGCTCGCATCGTGCAGTCTCGCAGGGTCCGCTTGTGAAGATCGCGTACACGTCCAAGCGAATCACAAAAGTCTACAAGAGCGGCCAGGGCAAGGATTTCAAGAGCGACTTTGACACTGCGGCACAGCCCGTGGAGAGCGAGGGCTTCTGCCATCGGCAGCTCACGTCACTGGCGAGTTTCTCCAATGCGAGGGGCGATTTGTGCGGCCGAGTGGGGAAAATCAACAGCGGCGTCGGCTTCCTTCTTCAGATCGAGCTTGTCGAGTCCGCTTTCACTGCGACGAACTGGTCCTGGTACCTGGGGCTACCCTTCCGCGTGGGTAGCGGTGGTTTGGTCGCACTGGATGGGCAGATCATGCAGGACTTCATGGGCGTCACGACATTCTGGGGTGGTGTCCTCTCGAAAGCTCTCAGAGTAGACATGCAACTCGTGCCAGGACCGCACGTGCTCCAGATCTATGGGCTTTCGCAGAACTTTGAGCCCTCAAGCGTTTTGTTCAGTCGGGATGGCTCGACGCCGATCGCAGCTTCGATCAGCTCAATCGCAAGCGAGCTGCTGAAGTGGGTTGCGGTCTCTGATGCTGACCCCACAGTTGCTGCAGTGGCTCAGAAGGAGCGAGCGCCGACACCAAGCGACGTCGCTCGGAGAGTGTCCACCCTCCAGCTCCAAAGACTAGGCAGCGACGCGCAGCATGCAGTGCGACTTCGCTCGGTCACCAACACGAACTGCAAGTTCACAGATTCGTTCAACTCTTCGTCCCGGGTCTCCATAGTATACCTGCCAGCCAGCTCTGTCACTACAGCATGGTCGACAGAGTTATCAACGTCAATCACACAGAAAAGCAAGTGGGATGTTGTCCCTGGACTCACCACGTCCGCCATCTCGCGATCTACTCTAGGAGTGCTTCTCTGCGCATTCACCGGCCGGTTCTTCATCGATGACGCAACCGCGAAGAGTTTCAGTCTGGACCTCACGTTCGCACTCAACCGCTCCAGTTGGTCGACTGCAGCAGTCGCGAGCCAATTTCGCCTGGACAGCGCGTCCATCCAACCGTCCGGTGCAGCTTTGGACTACTCCGCCTTCATCGAGCTCCCTGACGCCAGCAGCAGCAGCTTCAACGTATCACTGAGCTGCAACTACACGGGAGCGAAGAGCGCAAAGATCGTCGGCGGGCGAATGACGGCGGCGTTCCTCCCAGGAGCCTCGCTCATCAGCATCAAAGTGGACAACTCTGCCGTGGCGCTGTCCGCGAGCGTGTTCTCTCGGGACGTGCAGGTCACAGTCCCAAGCACGCTGATCGTACGCGTGAGCGCTGTGATCTGCCGAAATGTAGCGAGCGAGCAGCTTCTTGCGCAGTTGTCCAAGTCGAACAGCGTCATTTATGACGGCGTGTTCAACTCTGTCTCCAACTCTGTCGCTGTAGGAAGCTGTGAGCCCATGGTTATGCACTCAGTTGTGGACGCCAGTGTCGGGTCCAACAAGATCTCGCTCGATGTCACGACGTCTTCGAAGGCTGGCTACCAGATGAAGAGCGTCACTGCCCAGATCGTTGTTGTCGACCGCGGAGCACTTCTGTCGCTTGACGCCTGCACGAGCGCGTGCGGACAGCACAATCTCTGTAAAGTTGGCGTCTACAGCAGCATCTCCAGCGCGTGTAACTTGTTTATGGCGCAGAACCAGTCGAAGCTGACGGGAGACACGACCAGAACGACCTTTCTTCGAGCGGTGGATCCAGGCGCGAGCGAGAGTGTGTGGACAGCACTTCAAAAGCGAAGGTGGGAGCTGGCATCGAGCAACTCGTTGCTGCTGACCTGCAAAGACGACGCGTGCGCATCGTTCGGCTGCGCAGGCGCTCGCACCATCGCGGATCGATGCCGTTGTGTCTGTCGCGCCACGAGCGACTGCGTAGGCTTCAGCTACGAGAACGAGAAATGCTATCAGATCACGTCAAGCGCGCTTCGGCAGACGATCATGTCCAAGAGCTACACCCGCGAGGGTAAAGCTGTTATCCATCTGAACGTCCCGAAGAGCTGCAGCGCGATCAAAGCGGACGCTGCAAGAGCCTCCAGTGGAATGTACGTCATTGCCACGGGCGTAGGTTTCGTCAACGCGTACTGCGACATGGTCGCTGATGTTGGCAAAGGGTACACTCTGGTTCCCTGTGACTTTGGCTCGAGCGATGTCGCTTGCCGAGGAACGACTGGACCAAGTGACTACGACAGCTGCAAGGAGATGGGGCTCACGCAGGTTGTGCCGCGCTCTCCGAGCCACTTCATCGCGATGCACAAGAAGTATGGCTCCTACTTCTTCGCGACTGTGCCTGGCGTCTCGAATGCCGTGCTCAACACCAAGTTGGAACTCCCATCAGACAACAGCGCAACGTCTCAGTGGACAGCGCACGACTCGGGCAAGTGGTGGCTGCGAGACATCGTCAGCAGTGACGACGACTCGATCACAGTCACGAATCGCGCGGCAAAGCGGCTCTGGCTCGGAATGCACGCATATGCCGAAGCTCAGAGCGTGGGCGACGGCATCATGCTGAGTTTTGACAGTCGCGGCATCCAGACGACCAAGTACCTGTGTTCAACGAACGACGCCACGCCATCGACACTCTGGCGCACGGTGATCCAGGACTCGTTCAACGGCAACCGCGACGACAATCTGTGGGTCACGTCGTGGGGCAACACCGCTGACAAGTGGGACCAGATCTGCCAGGGCATCACAATCCTCGGTGGACTGGCGTTCACCCGTCCGAATTCGTACGTAGAGAAGACCGTGGGGCAGCTGAACAAGGGGCTTCAAGCGTCGAACGTGCGCATCCAGTTCACATACTACTTTGCCTTCAAGCCAAACGTCTGGTCGCTGCTGCAGAAGCTGGTCGGCGCGACAGCGGACGCAAAGGTGGTTCGCATCTACTTGAACACGCGGCTCGTGCGCGAAGAGCTCGTCGACGACTCGAACGTGTACTACTGCAACGAGAAAGGCCGGAACGACTTCATGTTCTACCGCGCGCGCAGGAGCTTCGTCGTACGGGGCGTGACAACTACGAATGGTGCCGTTACGTTGCGCTTCGCGGTGGATTTTGGTTCCAACTCGGCGCTCTCGTTTGGTATCGACGAAGTCTCAATGGAGATGGACTTCACGTTCCAGTCGCCAACCGGGCTCTCTCCTGACAACCCAGCGACGTCATGCGCTCAGCTGAAGGACGAGCGTGCAACACTCGGCGACCCGAACCCCGACGGCCGCTACTACGTCCAATTGGACGCAGCCTCGAGTCCAATGTACGTACCGTGCTCGGACGGGTGGCTTGTAGCCCAGCGACGTCTCAATGGCAACCTGGGCTTCAACAGGAAATGGAAGGAGTACCGCGACGGCTTTGGCCTGGGCAGCTCGAGCGAGTGGTGGATCGGCAACGAACTCCTGGCGACCATCACGAGGCAGCCGACCGAAGCCATGGTCGTGCTTTCGAAAGCCCAGGTGTCCACCTCCGCGTACTATGCGGACTTGCGCATCGCGGGGGCCGATCAGAAATATCTGCTGCGTGTACGCGGCTACGATGCGAGCATGAGCACCGCCGCCGATGCGCTCATGGCACTCAACAACTCGTACTTCAGCACACCCGACCAGGACAACGACCACACTGCGCGGTACCACTGCGCACAACGAGCGTACAGTGGCTTCTGGTACAATGACTGCTTCACGAGCAAGTCGGACTTGAACGCGCCGTACCAGGTGGTTCCGGCGTGCGCGTCCTTCGTCCCGTGGGCTCGCGGCTGGTGCCGACGCACCGGCGGCATCATCTGGCAGAACGTTGACGGCTACGACTCGTCCACTCTGCTGCTCCGTTCCAGCGGGTGCGCGTACGGGTTTTACTATCTCACTACAGGCACGACGAGCGGCTGCACTGCCTGCCCAGCGGGCACATTCGGCGAGCGTCACGCCCAGGCGTGCACCAGCTGTCCTGCTGGCACGTACAACCCAGCCACTGGCGGTGCTGGTGCTACTGCGTGTCTTGTATGTCCAGCGGGCTTCTACTGCGCTCTTGGAGCCACTGCGCCGCTGCCGTGCGTCGCTGGGGCGTACTCGTCGTCGGGTGCGGGGGCGTGTCAGCCCGTCCCCGAGGGCTTCGCGGGACCACACGGGCAGCTGACGCCGCAGGAGCTGGTCGCGTGCGCCAACGGCACGTACTCGGCGCCTGGGCGGACGCGCTGTAGCCCCGTGCCCGCGGGCTTCTCCTGTTCTTCGTCTTCGACTTCCGCATCGGGAACTTCAGCTTCAACTGCCAGCGGGTGCGGGCTGCGCGACCTCGTCAAGTGCGAGTCTGCGCGCGTGTATTGCCCGCGCGGGAATGTTGGTCAAGTTGTAGTTCCCCCGGGGTACTATTCGGCTGGCGCGCGCTCGGCTGTTTTGCGCTGCCCGCCGGGCCATTTCTGCCAAAATGGCGCGAGGAGAAAGTGTCCGGCGACGCGCTTCGGCGTCTCGGCGGGGCTCTCGCAGCCACTCTGCTCCGGCAGGTGCGCAACTGGCTGTGTGTGCGCGCCTGGCAGCGTCAGCGCCTGTCCCACAACGGCCAGTAGCGCGGCGCAGGTCGTGGTCGCGCCTGCTGCCATCAGCTACGCGCTCGCGCCGCTCACCACGCAGCCCAGCAGCACAAGTGACAGCGACGCGGTGATGGCGGGTGTCACGGCTGCTGCCGTCGAGACAATCGACCTCTTCGAGTTCAAGGACGTGAACATATCGCGCTTCAGCACCAGCTGGTCCAGCGACGGTAATGGTGGTGGGGGTGGCGTCGCCCACAACGTCACCATCTCGTACTTTGAGCGCGCGACGACCAGTCCGACGTGTGAGTTCCAGCTGCCGGTCGCGGGCTTTGACTGGGGGCTACAAGTGCGCGTGGACGGTAACATCGTTGTGGCGAAGACGACTGCGAGCGCCGTCTCGTTCTCCTTCGTGTCGACTCCCGGACCTCATGTGATCACGCTGCTGGGCTTTGAGTCATCGTTCCGCGCCAAGCGCTCGATGCTCTTCCGCAAGTATGCGGGGTCTTCATTATCTGCTGTTGCGACCACGCCGTTTGAGAGTCTGCGCTGTGACACGCTGGATGCGCAACTGATCTACTTGTACGTTGACGCCATCGTCTGCGGCAGCGTGGCGCCGAGCTGCACGACGTCGGTGCTCGTCAATGGCAAGAGCCTGCGTGAGGTGAGCCAGGGCTCCAACCTGCTGCTCGTGATCACGGCCTCAGGTCATGGAGTACTGGCGACTACAGCAGCTGTCGACGCGTCCACTGCTGACCAGTTCATCGCTGAGCTGGGATTGTCGTCCACGGGTGATTTGCTGCTAGTCGTCGGTGTCAATGTGCGCACGGGCTCGCTGAGCAGTGGATTCGTAGCTGCACTGCTGAAATATGGTGCTAGCAGCAGCCAAGCGAGTACTAACCTAGCTGGGAGCTTCGTGTTCATCGGCGAGAAAGGAACTCTGGCGAGTCCCTGGACCGAGTTCGCCATGGTTGCCGCTGGAGCGAGCTATCGACTGCAAACCAGCGTGCCGCTACTCTTAGCAGCGGACTTCTACGCACCTGTGAGCGTCCCAAGTGGG
Organism: Globisporangium polare; assembly: GCA_023333845.1. Classification (NCBI taxonomy): domain Eukaryota; phylum Oomycota; class Peronosporomycetes; order Pythiales; family Pythiaceae; genus Globisporangium; species Globisporangium polare. The sequence goes on along the minus strand of JAASFQ010000066.1, from coordinate 43,995 downwards.
TATTATTCAATCCCAGAAGCAGCGCAAAGCCATCGACGATCCGGATTCCGCAGGTGCCCCGATGGCTACTCGTGCACCAATGGTGAGCGGTCTGTGGCCATGTCGTTCGCTAATGGCGCCGTGTGTTCGGGCCAAAAGCAGCAGCTCAGCATCCCAGAAGCCACGACGAGTTATGTCTCGACGATCAGCTTTGCTCTCGCAAGCGCGCCGGCGAGCGTCAAGTACCAGCTGATTTTGGACACCGCCGGCAGTGGTACAGCGGCTGCGAGCACAAACCCGTTCGCGTTGAATGGCGACGTGAAGCTTACGCTCGTCCAAGCGCTGGACTACGAGACGCTCAACCAATACTACCTGGTGTTGATAGTGAACGACACGGTGGCTGGCTTGGCGTACTCTGCGTGCAAGGTTCAAGTGAGCGTCGTGGACGTGAACGAGCCTCCGTCCTTCGTGAATGCTGGCTTCACGGTCCGAACGAAGGAGAACAAACTCCCGCCTGTCGTGCTGTCGCCGCGCCTCTCCGTATTCGACCCCGATGCCTTCGATTCCTTCAAGTTTTCTATCGTGGCGGGGAGTGTAAACGGTAACTTTGTCATGAACGCGTACGGGGACATCGTCGTCGTAAAGGCGCTGGACTCTGAGACGCAGAAGAGCTACACACTGAACATCTCAGTGACTGACGCCGGAGGACTCTCTGCGTTTGGTGCTGTCACGATTGCAGTCGAAGACATGCCCGAGCCGCCCAAGTGCACTACTGGAACCTTTTCCATTCAAGAAGATGCTGCACTGCTGTCAGTTGTTGGCGAGCTTAGTGCACTCGTGTTCGACCCGGACGCAGGTGACGTCGTGACGTACACGCTCATCTCGCAATCGACACAAGGTGTCATCAGCGTCGGTGCGAGCTCTGGTCGTGTCGTACTCCAGAAAGCGCTCAACTACGAAGCGCAAGACTCGATGGCGTTCCGCATCAAGTTCACTGACTCGACCGATCGATACGACACTTGCGATTACACCATCGCAGTTCTGAACGCGAATGAAGACCCAGTGCTGTACGGCGGCGTCTTTGACGTGCTTGAGGCGTGTTCTGGGAACGACTGTCTGATCGGGGACCTGATGTCGTTTGCCTCGGACGAAGACAGCGCCACGACGTTCACGTTCGCACTGAAGAACAGCTCCGACATGGTCTCGATTGTCGGCAGTCAACTGTGGGCGATTGGTCTGCTCGACTATGAAACAGCGCCAGTCCTGTACGTCAGCGTCCAAGTCTCAGATGGAAGCGGAGGGTCTGCTGTGAACACCATGACAGTGTACGTGGTTAACGTGAACGAAGCGCCGCACGGAGTTCCCTTCTCAGTCTCAGTAGTTGAGAACCAACTGATTGGTGCGGTTGTCTATACGCTCGTCTCGCCAGATCCGGAGGGCGACATCGTTGACCACACGCTCATCAACTCGACAAGCGGATTCCTGGATCTCTTCGCGCTCGATGGCGATGCGATCACCGTGACTGCTGCCATCGACTACGAGGCGCTTTCTACTCGAGCATTTACGCTCTTCGTCCGTGCCTGCGACTCGCTTGGACTCTGCTCCGACTTTGGTCCGAGCACCGTGACGATCACCGATGGTCCCGACGCGCCGGCATTTGTAGCGGTCATGAGTGCAACGGTTGATGAGAACGCGAGTCCTGGAGCGCTTGTTGGAACTCCTGTGACTGCGGTTGACCAGGACGCGGGACAAACAGCTACGCTGGTGTACGACATCTACTCGGGAGATCCATTTCGCCAGTTCTCGATCTCAGCGTCGTCAGGTCAGTTGAGCCTCATCTCGAAGCTGGATGTCAACATCGTTCAGACCTATTCGCTAGTCATTCGAGCGACGGACACGGACGGCGTGACCGGACTTTCCAACGTGGTGCTGATCGAAGTCCTGGATTCCCCGTCACCGCCGTACTTTGTGGACACTTTCGATTTCCAGAGCTACTATCCAATTGACATCAGCCGCCTGAGCGACGGTCCGTACGGAGTAATATCGCTCACAGTGGACGACCACGATCCCGATCAAGTGGGAGGTATCTGCTCCATCCAGACCGACGCCTCGGGCAAGTTCACGGTCGTGAGCAACGAAGATTTCACCTTGTGCAACGTGTCGAGCAAGCCAGGTGCTACTCTTACGACTGGAACGCGGTACAATGTCACACTGCGCGTCACCGACACTGAGGATGCATCTTCGTACTCTCAGATCGTGCTGGGGATCATGTCACGTGGACTTAACAACGCCCCTCAATGCACGAATGCGCGACTGGAGCTGGTGGAGAACACAGCTAGCGGCTCGCTCGTGGGGAAAGTCGTTGGCAGTGACAAGGACGCAGGCGACACCATCTCGTTTGCGATTACGCGTGGCAACGACTACGACATGTTCCAGATCAACGACTCAACTGGCGCAATTACAGTCGGGACGAACATATCCGACTACGAGGCGTGCAACCTGTTCACGCTGATCGTTGGTGTCCAAGATAACGCACCCGCACCGCTCGCTGGACAATGCACAGTCGTGATCGCGATTCTGAATGAGATCGAGCCGCCCGTGTGCTCAGCTTCAGTGTCCTTCAGCATCGCTGAGAACAATGCGCCAAACGCTCTAGTTGGGACCGCTTTGTGGCCAAGCTGCACAGACCAAGATACGAAGAGCAGGACGTTGACGTCCTTCTTTTTCGAGATCCAGGATGCGAACTCGGAGTTTGTGATTAGTCGAGCAAATGGGCAACTCTCAGCTCGTCGTGGGTTGAATTTCGAAGTCAAATCGAGCTACACCGTCTCGATCTTGGTGCGGAACGCGCGCTCGGAGAAGCTCTCGACTGTTCTCACTGCAAACATTCAAGTGCTGGACGTGAACGATCCGCCGCAAGCCGCGTTCTCACCAGCGTACCCTGGCTCCTCAGCGACGGTGGCGAACCTTCCAGAGTCAGCTCCAGTTGGGTCTCTCGTCGGCTATCTCTCAATCACTGACGAAGACGTGGACGATTCGTTTGCAGTCACTCTAGTGGACCTGTCACTCGTGTTTGCACTTGTGCGGGTGAACGAGACATCGTATCAGCTTTCAACCGTCGACTCGGTTGACTTTGAGACGCGGACGATGTATGCAGTGGGTGTGGTCGTGAGGGACCGCGCTGGATCTCCAGCTCGTGTGGATTTCACTGTCAAAGTGCTGGATGTGGCTGAGACGCCATTCTTCGTGCCAAGACAGCAGCTTTTCATCGAGGAGAACACGGCTCGGCGCACAGTTGCGAAGCAGCGGTTCCAGTATCAAGGAGCGTGCAATTATACTGGCAACGTGACCACGAGGCTAGGCGTGTACTCGACAACCTCCCCTGGGGTCTGCCTGCAACGGTGTAGCGGTCAGGCGCTCTGCAAGTCAGCAGTTTTCGACATGGTAGCCTCGACTTGCGTACTTCTCGCAGAAGCTCCCACCACCTGTGTGCCTTGCAGTACATGCCAGCGCCACGACCTTCTCGCCGGCGGCAAGTCGCTGAGCGCCTTGTCCATCACCACAGCGAATCAATTCGTGTATAAAAATCCCGTGAGCGTTGCTGTCGCGGCCACTTCAGGTTTCACGCTCGAGTTCTGGATTCAGATCGGTGCGAACGAGGGAACGATCGTCTCCTACTCTAAGACGGTAGGTTCGAAAACGCGTCGACTCATCCAGGTTTCATACTCACAGGACAGCCTGAGGGCTGTTTTGTACGACATCCCGGTAACGACCAAGGCGAAGCTGACTATGGGTGTGTGGTACCACATCGCGGTGACCTTCGACGGATTCTTCGGCGACGCAGCTCTCTATCTCGATGGGATCCTATTCTCCCAGACTCGGATCCCGTCGCTCGGTGGGTCCAAGTGCGACTCTGGCGGAGAGCTCATCGTCGGCTCGTGCTTCAGCAGTGTTGCGTGCCCAATGACGCCGTTTGCGTTCCTGATCGACGAGGTATGTACCGCTGGTGTCTATCGTAATTCTGATCTCAGCCTACCCTAATGAACGGTCGACTGATATTGGATGTGTGTGCTTTCATATCTAGCTGCGGTGGTGGGGTGAGGTCAAGTCGGCTGAGTTTGTCAAGAACAACTTTGGACGGATCGAGACGGGCAAGGCGGCAAACCTGGTCGCTAACTTCAGGTAAATCATTACGCGCTTGACTTCAGCAGCCATGTGTTTGTCACTCTTCCCTCGTTCGTCTATGCTAGTGACTGAACTTGTGATCTTGATGACCAGATTTGATGGTGACTTGTTCGACTCGAGCGGAGCTGGCAACTCTTTGGGGGCTAGTACTGGAAACGTGGTCACTTTTGCCGACGGCTCTCCGTCGGTCTGGGGGTTGTCTACGAGAAGCGCAACGAGATGGCGTCTTCTGGTGGTCTCTGACGTCGGATCTGGCCCTTTTGGAGTTGCAGAACTGAGTTGGTTCTCAGAGCGGAAGAAACTGGATCTCACGACCGCACTGACATCGTTCACAGCGTCGGATGGGTCTGATCTTACGCTTGCCATCGACAGCGACAAGAATAGTGTCGCTCTATCGAAGCCTTCGAGCAGTGGTGACGCTGGGAAATGGATTGAGCTTCAGTTCAAAACCAATGTCGATGCGTCGCGAGTCACTATCCAGACGCCGTTGAGTGCTGACAACTGTGTCTCCGCAATCGCAATTCAGAGGTTCGATACTGCAAGTCAAACGTGGTACAATGTCTCGCAGTTACTCGGACTTCAGTACCCGAGAACGTCTGTGAGCGCATATGGTAGGTCACCGCTCCTTCCATTTTGATGTCCGCAAAGCGATACAGTATTCTGTGGATGCTAACTCTTTATCTCTCTATTCCCTGTTCGTATGATTTCTAGCACCAGCTGACTACGTGATCGCAGATGATGACGACACTGGCGCAGCGAATCTCACATATTCGCTCCAGAGCAGCGAACTCTTGAGCGCATTTGAGATCGAGGCGTCGACCGGACACATCCGTCGAAACACCCAGGAGCTTGACTTTGAATCGCTCAACAAGTACGGCCTCACAGTGCAGGTTCAAGACTCGACAGGTTTGACTTCCTCGACACCGATCACGGTCTGGATCATTGACGTGAACGAAGCGCCGACAATGAAAGCCAATTCGACACTCAGCGTCTTCGAAGACGCCGCAATCGGAGCGGTGGTTGGCGCAATTCAAGCGTCGGATCCGGATGGCGATACGATTTCAATAGCGATCACGGGAGGGAACTCTCTTGGGCTGTTCAGTGTGCAGAACGGAATTCTCGTGGTCGCGAAGGCAGCGCTCGACTTCGAAACACTTCCTGTGCATGTGCTGCAGATCACACTCACTGAGATTCGCTCCACGCAACCACTTTCGGTTGTCGCGACGCTGACTGTGAGAGTGCTTGACGTGAACGAGCCACCTGTGGCTCTAGCGCAGAGCAGAGAGATCCGAGAAAACAGCAAGGAGACGCAGGCAATCGGACTTCCACTCGTCGCTGTGGACCCTGACGTCGGTCAGAAGCTCGCATTCTCGATCACAAGCGGCAACGACGACAGCTATTTCTCGCTGGATCCGGCTTCGGGACAGCTCCGCATGGGGAAGGGACCGTCAGATGCGTTCGTGGGGTGCTTCAAGAGCGTTCAGGACGCTGCTATAGTGTCCAGTTCCAACGTGTCATCGTCACCGACGCCAATGTCAGACTGCTCAAGGAGCTGCACTTCGTACCAATTTATGGCGCTGTATGCGAGTGCAACATGCCTGTGCGGCAACGTCATCCCAGTATTGACTCAGAACCAAATCATCGATACTGCCTGCGACCTCGTGTGCGGAGGGACGACGAACGCAAGTTGCGGAGGAAGCCAGAGCTTTGCTGTTTACCGCCGATCAACTGGGCTGGATTACGAGAGTCAGAGTGCGTACAGTCTCGTCGTTCGAGTCCAGGACAATGGTGTCCCAGTGCAGTCTGCCTCCTTTGGGGTCACCATTGTAGTTCTCGACGTGAACGAAGCCCCGTCGGTTCGCGTTTCAGCCATCTACATCCAGGAAAATGTGAATGCTACTCGGAGCGCCAACACGTTTGCCGTCACTTCGGATCCAGATTTCAACGATTCGACGACTCTTTCCATGGTGGCGTGCGCGCCTACTGCGCTGTGTCCGTTTGTCTTTGACTGGAGCTCCGGCAATCTCTCCACTCACAGTACGCTCGACTTTGAAGCCCAAGACTCGTACTCGCTGACGTTCCGCGTGACGGACAAAGGGCAGCTGGCGAGTGAGGCGACGCTGACAGTGTACGTGGTTGATGTAAACGAGTACCCGGTGATCGTGAGCTCCAGCTTCGAGCTGAAGGAGAACACTCCAACTGGGTCGCCGATCGGAACTCCTGTGGCTGCGTACGACCAGGACAAGGGCGGTGGCGTCGTTTTCTCTGTGAAAGCTCAGGACGTGGACGGATGCGTCAGCATTGAGCCTTCGACAGGTCAATTGTCCGTGAAGAACTCGCTGTGCTTCGATTATGAAGCGTTCGTGTACGACACGCTGTCTCCACCAGGCTTTCAGCCAGCTGCCATCGACTGTGGTTCATATCGTTTAGCAGTGCAGAGTGTCGCCTTTTTGGGTGAACTGAAGAACTACAGCGTCGTCCAGATCCAGTCAGCTGTCGTAGACGCGAATAACAACGCGCTTTCGCTACCTGGAGATCTCCAGAGCCAAGTTAGTGTTCGAGTCGACGCCTCTGCGCAAGTGTTCCAATCGTTTGCAGTGTCATCCAGCGGAAATCTTGCTTCGATGCAATTCCAGGTGCCTTTGCTGCGACAGACTCGTGTTGTGGAGGTGTCGTGTACGAGCAGCAATTGGACGAGGCTGTTTGACGTTAAGGCGCTGCGAAAGACTTTCAATGTCTCTGTCGGCGTGCATGATACGTCAGCGGACGCGCTCTCCGTTGAGAAGACCTTCGGCATCTCGCTATTGGATGTGAATGAGCCACCGCTTCTCGTCGCAGGGCAAAACCTCACGGTCTCTGAAAACTCCGCTGTGGGCTCAGCCATTACTCCATCACTCGACTCGCTGCTCTTTGATCCGGAGGGAGCGGCGCTCGTCATCGCACTTCAGAACCAGAGTGTCCCAGGGACGTTCTACTACGACTCGACCACCAACAGCCTGCGTGTTGGCCAGAACCCTCCGAACTTTGAGCGCAACAGCTCCCACATCGTGACACTCGTGGTTCGGGATGCCGAGATTACAGTCTCATACAACCTCACGGTGTCGGTGCTAGATGTCAACGACGCGCCTCAGCCCCAGTGTGGACAGTTCCAAGTCAGTGAAGCAGCTCCGATTAAGACCGTCCTGTCTACAGCGCTCACAGTGTTGGATGAAGACGCTAGTGACACGTCGTTCACGTTCCGAGTGGTGAACGCGAGCTTCTGGTTCTCGTTTGACAACGCGGGTCGTCTGATCCTCGAAAGTCTACTGGACTATGAGACCCAAACACGACACTACTTGACGGTGGAGGCGACTGACGTCGGAGGACTCAGTGGCACCTGCGTCGCAATATTGGACGTGATCGACAGTAATGAGATGCCCGTGGGAGCTACTGTGGTGAATGGAAGCGTGCACCAGAGTGCGGAAGTGGGTTACCAGATAGCAAAGATCGACCTCTCCGACCCGGAAGGAGTGGTACTGAGCTTCACGTTCGCTGATTCGCAGCAAGCGGCGTTGTTTGCGGTGTCGAAGGACCAGTTCCTGGTTGTGCGCGACGCTGCACGCTTACAGCTGACGTTCACAAGCACGCTGGTTGTGGTTATCGTAGCCAGTGATGGGCTGTACAACGTCCCGATCACGTGCTACGTTCAGATTGTCCAGGATGTCCCACCGATCGCCTGTTCATCGCCTCCAAACGTATTCCAGATCTTGGAAAATTCCGCCGGCGCATCGGTCGGAACCGTGAAAGTGCTCAACGTGAACTCTGTTGAGGTCCGCTTTGAGCTCGTGGGGTTGACGTTGGCTTCGCTTCCCTTCCAGATGGACAACTCGACAGGCGAAATCCACGTGAGTCGCGATGTGCCGCTTGATTTCGAGACGCAAGCGAGCTATCAGCTCCATTTTGCTGCAAACTACTCGGCTCTTGGGAAGGTTCACTGCCCCTTTCGTATTGACGTCATCGATCAGAATGAACCCCCGGTGTGCGAATCTCAAGAGGTCGTGGTGTCGGAGAATCTGGTCGGGAAGAATAGTTGGCAGCTGCAAGTCTCCGCCAAGGACCCCGAGGCAAGTGCGCTGACCTTCAGCATGGAAGCAAGCTCAGTTTTCTACGTGAACGCGAGTGGAAGCCTGTTTGCGAAGGATCTGTCACTGCTCAACTTCGAAGCAGTCCCAGTGTACGACCTCCGGGTTCAAACAAGCGATGGGGTGAATGCTATCCAGTGCCAGGTCACGGTGCACGTCGCCGATGCCAATGACTGTCCGGTGTTTGGCTCGCAGACACGATCCGTACCGGAAAATAGCATCGCAGGAACGCAGGTGGGCTCGCCATTGCTCGTAAGCGACGAAGACAACCCTCTTGGGGTGCCTGGCAGAGTTTCCTTCCACTTGGAATCGGACATCTTTGCGATTGGAGCGTCGTCGGGCCAGATCACGGTTCTCAATTCCAGTAGCCTGGATTTCGAGACCCAGATTCACTTCGAGCTGCTGGTGTTGGCGACCGATGACGCTGTGATCCCCTGCACCGCTGCGATGACGCTCGTTGTCAGCGTTCTCGATGTGAATGAGCCGCCGTGGATCGTCGCTGGGTTGTCCGGCGAAGTGAGCGAGTTCACAGCCACCTCAATAGCCAGCAACCTGTCTGCTCCTCTCGTCACGGTGCTTGCCCACGACCCCGACCAAGGAGACACGCTTCGCTTCGCGATAGAGGACAGCAATGTGAGCAGCTTGTTTCGTATCGACAGTCGCACGGGAGGCATCTTTGCAGTCGACAGCACCGTCTTTGACTACGAGACAACCAGTGGCTACTCTCTGTTGGCGTCTGTGACTGACTCCGGTGGGTTACGAGACACGCAAACCGTTGAGATCCACGTTCTGGACGTGAACGAGGCTCCTGTGTTCGCGATCTCAAGCGCCTCAGTCACAGAAAACAGTGCCGTGGGGACTGTCGTTCTTGACGGCTCGCTTCCGATTGCAGTCGACCCCGAGGGACAAAGCGTCACGTACTCCGTGTTGAGTTCGCTGGTGCCTTTCGCATTCTCTGGAAACCAACTGCGAGTTTCGGTGAGCGGGGCGATCGATTTTGAGTCCCGCGCATCGTTCCAAGTGTCCGTCAAAGCCTGCGATACGTTTGCCTTGTGCTCCGTGTCAACGGTCGTCGTGAGCGTCCGGGACGTTAATGAGCCGCCCATTGTGCTGCCATTGACCGTGTCAGTGACAGAGAATGCTGCAGCTGGCGTGCTGGTCGGTACGCCGATCACTGCGTTTGATCCGGATGTGGGCCAGCAGCTGACGTTCGAGATCAGCGGTGATGGCAGCGATCTCTTTGGAACTCTGTCGTGCAACGGACAGCTCTTCGTGAAAGTCGGATCTGCGCTGGACTACGAACAGACAAAGGAGTATACGCTCTCCATCATCGTGTCCGACAATGGGAATCCACGACTGTCGACGACTGCCAACGTTACCATTTTGGTTCTCGACAAGAATGAGCCGCCAGCCTTGAAGCTGGACTACGCATTTGTTGTATTGACGCGATCAGTCTCCTTCGATACCGTTGCAGGCTCGCATGGACAGGACTTCGTGAATAAGATCCAAGCTGCGAGCCAACCAAATGGATTCTGTACCAGTCAAGTCACATCTTTGGCTGCAATCCGCAACACTGAGCTGTGCCAGAATGGCTCCAGCGAATCCCATGGGCTGATCGCAACATGGAGTTTCCTACTCTGGAATGCCTCGATGGTCTCCGTGCGCACACTATCTCAAGCAAATCTCAGCGTCGTGTTCGCGATGGACAACGTTGTCGCACCAGCAGTCGGATCATTTCGACCCGGCTCCGAGCTGCAGTACGCTGAAGAAATCGCTCTTGCCAGCCCATTGAGGCGAGGAATCCACGAGATCTCTGCTTTCGTGTTCTCTGCGACCGACGATGCGATCACATTCCAGTTTCAAGTGGGGAATGGGAGCTGGGCGGATGTGTCAGCTGACTATTTCGATACGATTGCGCCGCACAGCCTCGTCCGCTCCATTAGTGAAGCGAGTGTCGGTGGCGCACTGGTGGGGGAGCCGATTCAGGTTGTGGATCAAGACGGCCCGCAGCCTGCAGGAAACTTCGCATTCACAATCGTTGCTCAGGACGCCGCAGGGTTGTTTCGAATCGACGGAGCCAGTGGCCAGATCACCCTCTCTCCGACAGGCACCTTGGATTTTGAGACGCAGCAATCATACAATGTGCTGGTGGAGGTGCGAGACGACGGAACTCCCGTGCCTCTGTCAGCGCAAGCGTGGGTTCAGATTGCGGTCACAGAAGTGAACGAAGCACCAGTCATCCAGTCGCCACTCCAGCGAAGCGTGGCGGAGAATTCTGCGGCGTCAACCCTTGTTGGAGATCCTTTGCCTGCAGTCGATCCGGAAGGTGTTTACACAAGCTTCGCGTTTGAAATCGCCAGTATCCAGACGACGCATTTGTTTGAAATCACCGGCGCTGGGCAGATCGTCGTCGCTGCGAACGCCCAGCTCGACTACGAAGTAACCAGCTCGTACAACCTGACCGTGCGAGTGACAGACGACGACGGTTTGAGCTCAGAAGCTCTGGTTCGGATCAGCGTGCTTGACGTCAACGAGCCTCCGGTGTTCAACTTTGAACCGCTCGCGCTTCCTGAGAACTCACCCCGAGGGACCGTCTTCGGTCGCCTGACCGGCTTTGATCCTGAGAACGACACGATTTCGTACTCGTACGTGTCGAATTTCGCAAACGATAGCGACTCGACTGCGTTTCGAGTGGTTTCGACGTCGCGCTCGTGCGCGCAGATTGAAATTTGCAACGCTATGGTCGACTTTGAGCTCCAAGCGCGCTTTGACATCACGATCAACGTCTCTGATTCAGCCACGAATTCAGCATCAACACTCCAAACCTTCACAGTCCCAGTCTCCGACGTCAACGAGCCGCCAATTCTGCTCGGAAGCGACGTGATCTATCTGGCCATCCCAGAGAATGCACCAATGGGGTCGCTGGTTGGGGCTGCGCTGAACTCGTTGTTCCGGGACCAAGATTCGGGAGATACGTTGAACTTTGCAGTGCTGTCGTCTGTTCCATCACTAGGCTACTTCAAGGTGGACAACTCTAGTGGACAGCTTTCAGTCTTGAACTCGTCGTTGCTGGACTTCGAGAAGCTTCAAAGCGTGGAACTTCGCGTACGGGTCAAGGACAGTGCTTCGAACAGCGTATCGGTGGATGTGGTAGTTCAGATCGAGAATGTGAACGAGCCGCCGTACTTTGACGAAGATACGGTGCAGCTGTACATCCCAGAGTCCACCGCTGTCAGCACCATAGTCAAGAAAGTGAGTGCGATCGACCCCGACGGCAACACATCGACTATTCAGTATCAGATCGTCAGTTCCAGTGAAGATGGTCGGTTCTCGCTGTCATCGAGTGGCGATCTGCGACTGACAACGGCGGTAGTTGGCGGCAGCGCATACAATGTCACGGTGCAGGCAGTGGATGAAGCTGGCGCTGGGCTAACGTCGACTACGAACCAGATGGTGCAGCTTTTCGTGAGCCGCGTGAACTCCCCGCCCACTGTCGGCAGCTTCGTGTTCAGCGTTCCGGAGAATAACGCTGCTGGTGTGGTGGTGGGCCAGGTCTATGGCATTGACTCGAATCCCATCAGTGTGCTCTCGTTCTCAGTCGTCCCTGACACTGGTCGCCTCAGTTTTCGTGCTGTCAGCCGCAACGCGTCCACCGTTTACCTTTGGTCTCCCCAGCTGGACTACGAGACAGAGCCGCAGTTGATTTTCTCGCTATGTGCAACTGACGATGGAGCGAGCAACGATTACGTCGCCCAAATGACTGGATGCGGGACTCTGACGATCAATGTCGTGGATGTGAACGAGGCACCAAAACTCCAGCCAGCCACTTGCGGTACGCGCACACTTGCTGAGTCGACACCATTCCCTGAAGGTACGTCCCTGTCTACTGCCAGGACATCAAACGTGTGATCAAAGCTAACATTTTGTGTCTTTCTAGCCGGTGATTCGACCCACTTCAGTGAAATCGGAGGCCTCTTCACTGGAGGTGTGACCCAAGACCTTTATGACCCCACTCCGTCCGTCAAGTTTGCGTTTGGAGACCTGGATTTCAGCATAGCCGTGGCGATCAAGAGCGACACAATCGCTGGGAACATCCTGACGCTGAATGCAGCACTGGAGCCTACCTTCCACTTGTCTGTTGCAGATCACAAGTTGGAGATTCGCGTCGAAAACTTCACTGCAGCGAGTGTGGCGACAGTGGCTGACGGATCGTGGAAATACGTGAGTGTGGTGTACTCAGTCGCAGACCACACGTTCCAGTTGTATGTGAACGGAGAGCTCGACTCGACAGCTTCAACAGCCATGAACTTCCGATCAATTGCCGAAACTGCGGTGCTGTCAGCTCAAGACAACCCATTTACTGGTTGGATCAGCCGATTCCACTTCTTCTCGGGAGCGATTTCTGATTCTCAAGTCAAGGAACTGCTCTCGTACTCTGGTACGTTGTCTCTTACCACTGCTTTGAGGCGTACAAATTTGCTCGCGAATGACGTTGCTGACCGATTGCTGTTGCTTTCATGATTGCAGTCCCATCGTTCTTTAGCGTCCCCGTGCAGGGTGCGTCAAGCGTCGGGTATAGTGCGGGGAGCGCATTTTGCAAGAGTCAGCAGCTTCGACTGTGCAGCGATGTCGACGTGCAGTCTGTCTGTACCGACTCAGTCGTTGGAAGTGGTCAGGTTTTCCCGACGGAGAACGGTTTTGTTGTCGCTACTGGGAAATGCCTCACCAGTACCACAAAGGCACAATTGAATGCTGGCCAAGCGACGCTGATGTGCTGCTCAAGCGCCCCAGTCGAGCGTGCTCTGATCGGGAACTCCACGGATCCTGTCCTGACGAGCAGCGCCTTAAGTGCAAGTTCATTCTTGAACAACCGGAAGGTAAACGGCTACGGCTACAACGGAATGGACGTGGTCCGCAGTGGCGGTGTGACCGGCGCTTGGTGCGCATCATCAACCTCGCCAGCCACGGAATGGGTTCAAATGAACTTCCCAAGGCCCTCCATGATATCCAGAGCTCGCATTTACTCCGGTGCCAGTGTCGAAGGAACTACAGGACGCTTGGGCAGTTTCTATCTCGACTTTCGACGAACAGCGACTGCGGCGTTCGAGCGTGTGAGGCTCAAATCTGCAAGTCAAGCGCATCTATTTGCAGCCTTTCGCGATGCCGGAAGCGGTGATTACGTTGATGTGACCGTCCCCAACGTCAAAGCGCTTCAGATTCGACTGGTGCCCGTGAGCTGGGGCGGAGCTGCGTGCTTGCGTCTGGAGCTCTTTGGACCTGCACCAGGTAATGGTTGTCTAGTACTTCGTATTGCTGGGCTGGTGCTATTGTTAACCATAGCTTCTGTTGTGCTTTGTTGTGTGACAGTGACGTCGATGGGTGTGGTGCAAGCGGTTGACCCTGACGTCAACGATGTCGTGACGTACAGTCTGCTTGGCTCCGATCGTCCGTCAGGAGTGTCCATTGACCCTCAGACTGGGCAAGTCTCCTTCCGAAGTGACTGGCTAGACTACGAATTGCAGACGTCGTATCGGTTTACAGTCCAAGTGGCTGACACTGGCGGACTCGCAGACTCATGTGAGTTGACCCTTAAGGTTATCGACGAAAACGACCCACCGGCGTTTGTGATCGGAACGCTCACGATCGACGAGAACCCAGCTTCTGGTGCCCACATCGCGAACGTCCAGTACGAAATGATTGAGGCAAACGAGCACTACGCGGTGTCCATTCTGGACAGCAGCTGCCCGTTTGAGATCGAACCAGTGTCGAATTTCCTGCTCGTGCGCGATCCAACCAAATTCGATTTCGAAATGGACTCGACAGTGAATTGCACCTTGCTGCTCATCGATGACGCAGTGAACCGGAGGTCGACATTCCAGACAGTCTCCATCACGATTGGCGATGTGAACGAGGTACCGACTATTCCTCCCCAGCAGCGCGGATCAGTGCTGGAGAGTGCCGTGCTTGGGCAGTTCGTGATGTCTGTAGTCGCGAGCGACCAGGACACCAGAGCAGCGTGGAGCTCGCTTCGGTTCCGCCTTTTTGACAGCAGCGTGTTTGCAATCGACTCGAGCTCAGGGAACGTGACAGTTCGCTCGCCGAGTGCTTTGGACTTCGAGACGAAGCAGGAGTACACGCTGGCGGTGGAGGTGGTCGACGGTGGGCTGCTGACGTCAGAGGAAATCGTGTACATTTCGATTTTGAATGCCGAGGAGCGACCAATCGTCCAACCTCCTTATCAAGTCGACGTTCCTGAAATGGGTGTCGTGCCTCGAACGATCTTCATCGTCAACGCGTCCGATCCGGATAGTGTCTCGAATGACAACCTGCGGTTCCAGATTCTTGGAGCCAGTCCGTTCGTCACGATTGATTCGCACACGGGCGTCCTGACTTTGGTTCAGGCACTAGACTACGAGCAGGCGGCGACGGCGTCGGTGCTGGTGAACGTGTTCAAGCCAGCCGCTCCGGGACTGAACCTGACAACAGAGTTTGTGATCCACGTCACCAATGTGAACGAGCCTCCGCAAGTGTTCTTCAAAGTGATCCATCTGCAAGTGAAAGAGAATCTACCGACTGAGACCCCACTTGGAGTGCCGATGTCAACCAACACGTGGGATCCCGAGAACAATACGCTTGTGTTTCAGCTGGACGCGTCTGAGTACTCTCCGTTTTTCAGCGTCGACGCGTGCAGCGGGCAGCTGCGAATGAAGCAGCCTCTGAACTACGAAGCGATGCCTCGAGAGCTGCCTCTGAGCATTCTGGTGCACGACAACGTCGACACTTCGACCAACGTTGTCATCAGCGTGTTGGTTGCAGTGGAAGACGTGAATGAAGCGCCAGCTTTCCTTCGAGACGAGTACTCGTTCTCTATCCCCGAAGATGCGGCTGCTGGTGATTTGACCGGTGTGCTGACAGCGGTTGACCCTGACGACGGTGCTGTGCTTGGGTTCGCACTCGCCGCTGGCGATTACTCGAGTTTGTTCAAAGTGGATTCTGCAACAGGTGATGTATCGTTGCTTTCCACTGGGATCCTCGATTTCGAGTCAAGATCTTCGTACACTTTGTCGGCGAGTGTGAGCGATGGCTATCTGAGCGCGACAGCGAAGATCACCATTGAAGTGGTCGACGTGAATGAACCGCCGCGTTGCTCGCCTGAAACGCGATTCATCAGTGAAAACGTGCCCACTGGTACGGTGATCACTCCAAAAATCTCCACGAAGGACGTTGATGCGGCAGACGTCGGCTTGGAGCCCACGTTGCAGCTGATTGAGTCTGCAGAGGCGAGTGGGCTGTTCTCGTTTGCGCAGAACTCGTTGGTCGTATTAACCTCAGCTCTCGATTACGAAACCAAGAACCACTACGAGCTGAGCTTCTCGACGTGCGATCAGCTGGGGGCGTGCAGTTCTTGCGCGCTCGTGATCCAGATTGTCGATGTAAACGAGGTTCCAGAGATCCCAGATGCCCAGTTTCAGGTCACAGAGAACGCTGTGGGATGGGTCTACACGGTTGCAGCTTCTGATCAGGATGCGAACCAAACTGCAGCACTTCTGTACGAGATCGTAGATCAATCCATTGCGAATCTCTTCAGCATCGAGCCCACGGGTGGGAAAGTTAGGGTTCTAAACAGCTCCCTGCTCAATTACGAGAAGATCGACAACCACGAGGCGTGGCTGAAAGTGCGCGTAACTGACACAGGCTCGCCACGGTTGTCGAGTATTGGCAAGCTCATGGCGCTCGTTCAAGATGTGAATGAAGCCCCGACGAGTGAGCTGTTCATCAACGCCACGGTTCCAGAGAACGCGGCTTTAGGCTCTGTCGTTTTCAAGTGGAACGTCGACGATGAGGATCTGAACCAGCAGCTCACGTACCGGATCTCGAGTGGAAACGAAGATCGAGCGTTTGGATTTGCAGGAGCGACGCTCACTCTCCTTGAAGGTTTGGACTTTGAGCAAGTTTCTGGGTACACGCTGGGACTGAGCTCGTGTGACCCGTTCATGGCGTGCACTTTGTCAGTGCTTCGTATTGCCATTCAAGACACCAACGATCCTCCGGCTTTCTACGTGAGCAGCAACCGCACGCTCTCGTTCTCGGTGTCGAATCACGCGGGGAAAGGAACGGCGATTGGAGTGCTGCATGCGACCGACCAGGATGTAGGAGACGTGCTGACGTTCTCCGTCGATCCCCCAATTACCAATCAACTAGATGGTCAAGTGCTAGACGGTCGACCTGCATTTGGAATGAATTCGACGACGGGAGAGCTTTCAGTCGTCTCGAACGCCGCGCTTCAAGTGCTTCCTGAGGGCGGGCAATTCCTGCTGGCAGCAAAAGTGACCGACACGAGCTTTACTTCGGACACAGTCGTCGTGATCATTAACGTGATCTCGAAGAACAGTCCGCCAGTGTGTGCGGTCGACTCGGTCTTCCTCGTGGATGAGAATGCAGAACCTGGGACCAAAGTCGGACTTCCTCTCGGCAACTATATGCGCGACGAAGACATTGGTACCGTGTTCTCATTCACGCTGAATCACCCGTTCGTGAGTGTTCACGCAGCCACGGGACAGCTTTTCATCTCGAAGCTGCCGAACTTCGACTTTGAGTCGCCTTCATTGAAGGAACTGGGCGTTTTTGTCTTGGTTTCAGACGACGGTGTGTACCACGACGGCATCGGGCGTCTCAGCACTACTTGCAGTGTCCACATCACGTCGCGAGACGTGAACGAGCCCCCGACGACTGCCAACCTCTCGCTGACAGTCTCTGAAGGTACGGTGGTTGACGGATACTACGCCGTGGTATCTTTGCGATGACTAAGCTTTGCGTGTACATGAATTAGGCATCAGCTCAAATGCGAACTCTCTGCCGGTGCAGACGTTCGAGTTCTCAATCCTCACAGCTGGGGACGACTACGAAATCCTAAAGGCGTCATCAGGATTCACGCTGCAGACTTCCCGAAAGACCCTGCGGATGGGCTACGATGCCTATTTGAAAGCAGACATCGGCGTGGTCCTCAGCTTTGCTAGCATGAGTCTTCCTGAGACGATGAAGATGTCTCAAGTCTGCCTTCGCTTTAATGCAAGTGCACAGTA
This sequence comes from Globisporangium polare, assembly GCA_023333845.1. Lineage (NCBI taxonomy): Eukaryota > Oomycota > Peronosporomycetes > Pythiales > Pythiaceae > Globisporangium > Globisporangium polare. The sequence continues at coordinate 26,627 of JAASFQ010000066.1, read as the reverse complement.
CCCTTCTACTTTGCCTTGCGCCCGACTAGGAAAGCTAACCAATTTGCTTATACGATATGCTGATCATGAGCAGGTCCCATCTGCCAAAGTCGGCCCTTTCAGCCTCCAGATTCGCATGCTGAACGCGTCAGTAGACTCGCTGACCAGTGCGAGTAGCAGCAGCCAGCTGAGTCAGTTCGGGTCGTCGAGTTTCGTCCAGTGGTCCATTCCAGATGAGACCAAAGGAGACACGCTGCAGTCCCCCGACTTGGCGCCATTGATTCAGTCCTCCTACAAAGACCTCTCGAGTGTCAAGTCGCTGGCTTTTCTGATCACCGGTGGTGGAGTTGGTGAAGTGAGCTCTTTCGAGGCAAGCCCCGCCAAAGCCCCGACTCTAGAGCTAAAGGTTGCACAAGGTACAGGTGCTTGTCTTTCCATTATTCTTCGCGTTGTAAATTGTGGTAACCTAAATCGCTTTTGTATTGCATTCTCAGTTTCGAAGGTGGCATTCGATGGCGGAATCGTGCCCTTCAGCGACCAAGACGCAGGTGATGCGCCGCAGTTCCGAATAATCGACGGCAACTTTCCCGACGAAGTCTTCTCGGTTGATGGAAAGTCTGGACAGCTCAGCGCCATTGTCGACCTGATCGATTACGAAACGCGAAGTAGCTACAGCCTGACCGTCGCTGTCTTAGATCGCGCAGGGGCGTCAGCGCTCTCAGTTGTGACGGTCACAGTGGTCGACGTGAACGAACCACCTGTTGTCCCAGATCAAACGTGCTATGTGGCTGAGAACTCACCAGTGGGGACAACTGTTTGCCAAACAGGCGCTAGCGATCCGGACTCATCTGTGATCGCGAACGGAATGTTCGACTTCCAGTTGCTCGCACCCGATGCGCCTAGCGTATCAGGATTCATAGTCGACTCGAGCTCCGGGATCCTGCAAGTCGCAAACTCGACGGTGCTCAACTTCGAAATGGTACAAAGCGTGTCTGTCACCATCTGCGCGGTTGACCGAGGCACACCTTCTCTGCAAGGATGTGGGACCGCAACCGTGCAAATTGTCGATGCAAACGATGCGCCAACGACCATTTCGCCACATTCGTGTGACATCGACGAGATTCCGTACGACTTGGACGCTCTCCAGCTGTCCAAGTTCGTCAACAAGGTGGTTTGCACACTGCAAGTCGACGACGAAGACATTGGCGGGACGAATGCCACATGGAAGACGCACACATGGAACTACACCGTCTCTATGTTGGCCAACCAGAGCAGTAGCTCCTGCCCATTCAGTGTGGATGGAAGTGGTCGTGTGGTGGTGAGCAAGCCTGAGCACCTCGACTACGAGCTCCAGCATATGTGCGAGCTTCTTGTGCAAGCTACGGACGGTGGTGGACTGGCGTCTCCATGGCAGAAGGTCGATATTCACATCCGAGACCTCAACGAGCGACCACGGCTGCAACCGACAGTTTTCTATATCGATGAGAACTCCAAAGTTGGCACGAAAGCTCTGGGATCCCTGCACGCCTTTGATCCCGACTTCTTGAGCGATGGGAGCCCCGATCCGGTCAGCACCAGCTTGGTGGGAATACCAAACGTCTTCGATGTGATCGGCAATTTCGTGACACTAGTGAGTGCAGAGCTAAATTACGAGGTCAAGCCTGAGTACTCGCTGCTCGTCGTGGCCACTGACTCATTTGGAAGCTTGAGCAGTCAGCAGAAGATCCGAGTCGTGGTGAACAACGTGAATGAGCCGCCACAAGTCGTGCCCATGAAGCTTAGCATTGACGAGAACCTTCCCAGCATGACACGCCTCCTGCCAGCAGTGGGAGCTGTGGACCCAGACGGCGACACGGTGTACTTCAGTCTCGTGGAAGAGCAATCTCTGTCTCGAACAGGACAGGCAGCCACCACGTTTGGCATCGACGCGTTCACTGGAGTACTCTTCCAGCAGGTCGAGTATCTCGATTATGAGGCGATTCCTGAGTACATCGTGGTGGTGAAGGCACATGACAGCGGCGGACTGTTTATGACCGCAGAGGTATCCATCAGCGTGAATGACGTGAACGAGGCACCGACCATGACGAATCAGTCTGTTTCGCTACGAGAAGACGTCGCAGCTGGATCACCAGTTGGGCTTTCGTTCTTCAGCCTCACGTCTGACCCAGAGATCCTCAAGTTCAAGGTCTTTCTGTACACCATCACAAGCGGCAACAAGGCAGGTCTGTTCGCCATCGACGCATCGTCAGGTCAGGTGACGCTCGCGAAACAACTTGACTACGAGACGACTGTGAATCACGCACTGAGCGTCAGCGTGAGAGATCAAGGAGGACTCCAGGGGTCTGCCCAGCTGACTGTGCAAGTGATCAATGTAAACGAACCTCCGGTCGTCCAGAGCTTCAACGTGAGTGTTCCAGAAGATGCGCTCCCTGGGGGTTTGATTGGCTACCAGATTCTCGCTTCGGATCCAGATTACAACACCACTCTGAAGTATTCGATTGTGCAGACGAATGTTGGGCAGAGCGACTGCTTCGCTGTGAATCAGACTTCGGGGGCTCTTTCACTGGCAATCGGCTGCGCTCTGGACTACGAGACGGTCTCCAGAAGCTTCTTCTCCCTCACGATTCAAGTCTCGGACGGAGAGCTTATCGCCAGTGCAATTGGATTCATCTATGCGACGAATGTGAACGAACCGCCAGTCTTTGAAGACGACACTATGGTGGTTCTGCTGGATGAGAACACGGCAGCAGGGACGATCGTGACTCTGTTCCACGCTGTTGACCCAGATGCGGACGAGGTGCTGGCGTACTGGGACTGCGGACAAAGCCAACCGGGAACATTTCTGGTTGCGAACTCTCACGGAAGTAACGCTGGACAGCTGATCGCGCTCAACTCCTCGGCGCTAAACTACGAGCGCACGTCAACGTTCTGGGTCGACGTGTGTGTCGCTGACAAGGCGAACCTCACGACCTCCATGAAGCTGATCGTAACTTTAGTAGACGTCTACGAGCCTCCGTACTTCACTCGCGAGTCCGTGGAGTTCGCTGTGAGAGAAGACCTCGACGCTGGTGGGCTTGTCGGTACCCCACTAGGGGTCTACGTCGTGGACGAGCAGGACGCCAACCCACTGGGGACTACGTGCGAACTCCAACTTGGAGTCATGAACAGCACCTGCGGAGCGAATAGAACCTTTTCGGTTGACGCTTGCGGCCAATTGCGGCTGGAGGAAGGTTCGCTTGACTTCGAGACGATGAGCAACTGTGAGTTGAGGATCGTGCTGCTGCGCGCTCTCGCCTACACGGACAACGAGGTGGCCGCGAATGGAGTCATCACTGTCCACCTCAACATTGTTGATGTGAACGAACCTCCAGTGTTTGTGAAGTCAGTTTACGCGTTCTCTGTGAGCGAAAGTGCAGCCAGCAGCACCTTCGTCGGCTACCTCACTGCGCGAGACCCAGATGCGAACTCGGTTCTCGCTTTCCATCTGGCGCTGGGATCCACCGATGCGTCTTCCCCTCCGCCGTTTGTGATTTCTAGTGACGGTTCAATTGCTTTGAATGGCTCTCTGGACTTTGAATCGCAGCAGTCGTACAAGCTCTCAGCGGTAGTGGAGGACCAGTGGGGACTCTCGGCTCTCGCGACGGTCCTGATCAGCGTCACAGACAGCAACGAGGCGCCAGTGTTCCAGAAGAGTGTCTACTCTTTCTCAACTCCAGAGAACGTGGCCAGCCAAACGCTCGTGGGCTTAGTCGTGGCACTGGACACTGACACGTTCCAGAACAACACGCTCGTGTACTCGCTTGTGAGTGGAAACGACCTGGACACATTCGTGATTTCGTCCGTTGCGGGGACCGGCAGGTTGTACGTGTACAACACCCCAGCGCTCAACTTTGAGCGCCAGAGCGCTTACTCGTTGGTTGTGGGGGTTCACGATAATGGACCTGGTGCTCTGTGCGCAGTCACAAGTGTCCAAGTCACAGTCACAAACGTGAACGAGGCGCCAATGATGAGCGCAGGTGTGCTGGTATACGTGCCAGAGGACGCAATCATCTCGACAGCGCTGAGTACCGGCTCCGACCTGTTGGAAAGTGTGAACGGCACTGTGTTTGCCAGTGATCCTGACTTTGGTGACGTACTGTCATTCGCGATTGAAGACTCGACTGGGACGTTTGGTATCAACGCGACGTCCGGAGTCATTTCCACCCGGGCGCTGCTGGATTACGAGACCGTCTCGCTCTACTCCGTTCAGATTATTGCGATGGATGCGGGTAGACTGTCGTCAGCTACTACAGTGACTGTCGTGGTTCTGGATCGCAATGATGCACCGGTTTTGACGTCATCTGCGTTTTCGATCCTGGAAAACCCATCACAAGGTGCTGTGATCGGCGTAGTGACCGTCTCGGACCAAGACTCGGGACAGACGCATGTATTCGCGATCAGCCATACAGTGGTGCTGTTGGCTGACAACTCCACTGTGTCAAGATCAGATGCGAACGATGTGGTGTCGGTTGACAAGAAGACGGGCGTCCTCGCGGTACTAACTCCTAGCTGGTTTGACTTCGAGGCCGTCCGTGAAGTTCACGTCACTGTGGTCGTCACAGATAGTGGCTCGCCGGCTCAAACAGTCAGTGGTGTCGTGACGGTCACATTGCTGGACGAGAATGAAGACTGCAGCTTTCCCAACCAGACGGCGGCGCTCATCCTCGCAGAAAACACGATTGGCTCTGCTGGCACCATCGCTGCCTCTGACCCTGATGCGACGTCAGCTATGACCAAGTGGGGTTTCCTTTCCTATAGTATCCTCGTAGATCCCAGCTCCAGTGGCGTTGGTGCCTTCACTATCAGTGATTCAGGAGATATTTCAGCGACGAAGCCATTCGACTATGAGTTCCAGCGGTCTGTCGTTCTACAGATTGAAGCGGTGGATGGCGGACAGCTAAGTTGCAGAACCCAGGTCCAGATTCTGATTCAGGACGTGAATGAGTCGCCTGTGATCGTGTCGAGGAGCTTTTGGATCAAAGAGTCGGCGCCCATTGACTCGGGTGTTGCGCTCTGCTCGGATTGTGAAAGCGTCGTTGGCGCTTCCATTGCTTTCTGGGATCCAGAGAACGACACCGTGTCCCTGACGCAGAACTCGACAACAAAGTTCTCGATCGCAGCATCCAGTGGTTTGGTCCAGCTCGCTGCTCCTTTGGACTACGAGACCACGCAATTCTACGACTTGCTCGTGACCGCAACCGACGACCAAGGGCATGTATCGACGGCTGTGATTCGCATCGACGTCATCGATGTGAACGAACCGCCAGTGTTCCCGCCGCAAAAAGACTTTACGATCGATGAGAACTCTTCACGCGGTGCGTTCGTCGGCGTCATCGTGGCTGCGTTTGATCCCGACATGTACGACGCCATTTCGTACGAGCTCCTCGAGTCCAGGGACCAAAATGGCGCTTCCGTGGACCTGTTTACAATCCACTCATGCGACGGAGAGATCCGCTTGAGCGGCGATAATTCACTCGACTACGAAGCGATCGCGAAATACAGTATCCGGATTCGCGCGAAAGATCGCTATGGTCTGAGCGCCATCTCGGATGTGATTTTAGTTGCAGTTGAGGATGTGAACGAGCCGCCCTCGTGTGAAGACTTGACTTTCCGTCTGAAGGAAAACTCAGTACAAGGAACAGTTGTTGGCGAACTGCGATGGAACGACCCAGACACGCCGGAGAAGAACTCGATCACCGCATTCGAGATTGTAAATCTGCCGGACGACGCGTCGTACGGGACATTCTCAGTCGTGAACTCGACAACCAAGTACTCGCTCGTGGTGCGAGATCCAAGCACCCTGAACTTTGAGAAACACCAGACGCTGCACGTGGATATGCGTATCGCCGACAACTTTGTGAGCGGTGACAACAGTTCAGGAAAAGTGATCTCGTCGCTGTCGGCCTCCTGTCGAGTCACTGTGAATCTTCTGGATGTGAACGAGCCGCCTGTGATCGCGAACGTCACCAAGAGATCGATTCCGGAGAACTCGGCGCTGTACACGAACGTCGGACTTGCTATCGAGGCGATCGATGAAGACGAGTTCGATGTTCTTCGCTACCAGATTGAACCCTTCATGTCGGAGTCAGGAAACGTGCCCTTCGAACTCGACGAACTCACGGGGCAGTTGACCGTCAACGGCTCCCTCGACTATGAGATGACAGCGCAGTACCTGGTGAACGTGGTGGTCACTGACAGCGCCTTAAACACAGCGAGAACAGTCGTTCAGATCGACGTTGAAGACCTGAACGAAGCCCCGCAGTTCCAGCGGAACTGCTTCGTTGACCAGCAGAATGTAGTCCGCGAGCGCTATGATCTGAACGAACACATTTGCATCCAAGTGAACGAGAACGTCGCAATCGGCACCCTCTTGAGCCATGTGGAAGCGCGTGACGAAGACACGAACCAGCGCTTGTACTACACGATCAGCTCGAATCCTGCAGAGATCGCTCGGGTTGTTCAGACAGGAGATCGATCTTGTGACGTGGTGTCTTTCCGAGACGCGTTCGACTACGAGACGCAGAAAGTCTACAACATTCAGCTAACAGTGACGGACACGGGCACGGGCTTCCTCTCGGACAGTGTGCGGATTGTCATCTTCGTTGAGGACGTGAATGAACCCCCGAGTCTGGTTCTGGCGTCCGCACAGAGTCTGGAAGTGTCGGAGAATGCTGCGTCTGGCGTTTTACTGGGTCACCTTCGAGGTTTCGACCCCGAGGGAGACAAGTTCTCGTTCGTTCTTGACGACACAACGCCCGTCTCAGGGTCAATTCGCTTAGATCCAGACGGCTCATTGTACTCTGGCGACGAGTCGTGCGATTTTGAAGCGCTTGTGCAATTGCAACTCGTCTCTTCCTCTGGCTCGGCATCTGGTTCGCCAGTCCTTAATGTGCGTGGGACCATGGTGACGTTTGACAACGTGTCCGTGCCGTTTCAGTTCAACGTGTCAGTGCTCGACGCGCCAGAGCCTCCGAGGTTCCAGTATCGCGACTACAAGATGGCGATTCACGAATTGGCAGAGGCACACTCCTTGATTGGTGTAGTACATGCAACTGACCCGGATGCGTACGACACTGTGGTGTTCTCTATGGTCTCACTGGGCGTAGACGGCGCAGTGAACGCTGAGCTTTTCGCAGTCGACGGGGGTTCGGGCGTGTTGTCTCTGCTCCAGAAGGGAAAGTTGAGCGTGGCGACACGGTCGTCATACAGTGTGACGCTCGTGGCTACCGACTCGACAGGGCTAACGGACACGGTGCCAGTCGTCATCACCGTCTTGAACGACAACCACCCTCCAGTTTGCTCTGTGTTGCACTGCTGGGTAGCGGAGAACGCGCCCACAATTCAAACTGGGTCGCCTGGAACGCAAGGTCCGTGCCAACTCACGGTCCAAGACGCCGATGTGGGTCAGTCGCACGTGTTCTTGCGAGCGGGGACAGCTGACGACCCCTTCGCTATTGACTTTGGAACTGGGGTCGTCCAGTACAGCGCTGGCAGCACGTACGCCAACTTCGAGAAGCAGAGCGAATATCGGGTTCGCTACCTGGCGAATGACCAACCAGCGTCTGGGTTCTCGCTCTCTTGCTCAAACGATATTGTCATCACAGTGGTGGACGTGAACGAAGCGCCTCAGTTTTCCGACAAAACCATGCTTGCGATTGCTGAAAACTCGCCAGTTGGGACGACCGTGGGGTATGTGAATGCATCAGACGAAGATGCAGGAGACGTACTCCAGTTCGCCTTGCTCTCGACAGACTCAGCATTCGTGGTAAACGCTGACACGGGACTCGTTCAGGTGATCAACTCGTCGCTTCTCAACTACGAGAAACAAAGTCTCGCGGTTGTGACCGTATCTGTCACTGACAGGACTGGACTCCGAACGACTGGAAACATCTCGATATCGATTTTGAATGTGAACGATGCGCCTGTGGTTGATGCAGCTGTGTTCTACGCTACGGAGTGCGCTGGTGCCAGCCAAGCAACAGCAAACAACTCACTGCAGACGCTGGGGTCGTTGCATTGCGTTGACGAGGATTACGGTGATGAGCTTCGCTTCAGCCTCAACAACTACAACTCAGCCTTCACGGTTGAGAGCAAGAGCGGACTGCTGTACGCGCACACAGAGCTACTCGATTTCGAGTCTCAGCGTGAGTATTCGCTCGAGATCTGGTGCTCCGACGGCAAAGTGAGTACGAGCGGCACTGCGCGAGTGATCGTGTTGAACGTGAACGAAGCCCCCGTTGTGATGAGCCAGACTCTCCGGATTCCTGAGAACACTGCACCCGGAAGCTTCGTTGCCCAGGTCGCTGCATCAGATCCCGAGCGCGACGATCCCAACTACCTGACGATTGACGTCTCCGAAGGAAACGCACAGAGCATTTCTGTGCAGAGACTCCAGAAGTCGACCCAGTGTTTCTCCAGTTCAGACGATTTCGAGTGGATCTCGATTCCTGGTGCGCTCACTGATGCGTTCGTGGTCATGGGACCAGGCTCGTCGTCGGCTGTCAATGCCTCGCTGACGGTTGCGAGCCCCGGGTACATGTTTATCCTCCTGGATCATGACGTCACGCAAGTTCCGCAGTGGCTTCAGGGGGGCGGCTTCACGCTCATGAACGACAACGGAGACGAAGGCATCGTGGCTCAGAGCAGCTCGAGCAAACTCGAATTCGATGTGTACACCAAAAGCGTCGGCGCTGAGACGTTTGCTGTTCCAACCTCGACCGGCAGTGCGTTCTACGTGTTTGGAGCGTACCCGTCGCCCCTGACGTACTATTTGCACGGAAAGGCAAGTAGCACATTCGACATCAACGACGTGGGGGAGATCTCTCTCACAGCTGACGCTCCGCCGCTTGACTTTGAGAGCATCGCGGCAAAAGATCAGCCCATGAGTGTCACTGTCGCTGTGTCCGACCACTTTGGACTGACAACCGAGGCTACTGTGGTCGTGTACGTAGATGACGTGAACGAGAAACCGGTTCTCACGACCCGCAGTTTCCAGATTGAAGAAAATCCTGGCGTTGGCGAATGGATCGGAACGCTCGCAGCTGTTGATCCGGATGCCGGAGACACTGTAACGTTCTCTCTCACGTTTGGATCATCATCGGTGCTGATCTCTTCGAGTGGGAACATTTCGGTACTAAACGCCACTGCGTTCGACTACGAGACGAAGGCGTACATGGTGATCAGAGCTCGTGCGACCGATGCACTGGGTCTCTACGACGAGCAGGAGGTTCAGATCGACATCTTGGACGTGAACGAACCTCCGACCTTCAGCAGTTCGCTGTATGTGCTCACAGTTGCAGAGAACACGGTAGCCGGGACTGCGTTTGGTACTCCGATCCACGCGACCGACCAAGACGCAGGCCAAACGAACAACCTGCGGTATGACCTCGTCCAGAAAGACGCCGGGGCGTTTCCTTTCCGCCTCGAAGGATGCTCTGGCCAGCTTGTAGTTCAGTGGGCGACGCTGGACTACGAGACTACCAGCAGATATGTGTTTGAAGTTCGCGCGACTGACTCTGGGTATCCGAACGCGCTGACTGCGACTGCGCTGGTGGAAGTCCGCATCGCTGATGTGAACGAAGCTGCCGTGTTCGGCAACATGTCGAGCTTCTCGATTCCTGAAAACGCGCTCGGGTTTATTGGGAAAGTTGTTGTGGCAGATCCGGACAAGGGCTCAACGCTGACGTTTAGCACGAACGCAAGTGCGATTGTGAGTGTCTCGTCAAACGGGTCTCTAGTCGCAACGAAGCCTTTCGATTACGAGACGACACCAGTGCTGTTCGTGCGCGTGACTGTGCTGGACAATGGCGTGAGCTGCGACGGACTGGACATGCAAGACTGTGCGCCGCTCACAGTGTCGACTGTGGTGCAAATTGCGATTACGAATGTGAACGAGCCCCCTCGGTTGATCTCAGGAGCGTTCTCCGTGAGCGAAAACCTTGGAGTTGGTACGCTTGTGGGGAAGCCGCTTCACGTGATCGACGTGGATGGGACTGTTGGAGATACGTGGGGCTTTTCCATTCGCAATGTCAATCCGAGTGGAGCTGCTGCGTTTGCGATTCGAGACAACGGTCAGCTGGTAACGCTTGTATCTCTGGACTTCGAAAGTCAGTCGTACTATCAACTGGAAGTCGCGTACTCAGATGGTGAATTCGTGAGTTCAACGAACGTCACCATCTCAGTTGTTGACGTGAACGAAGCGCCGGTGATACTTGCCGAACAGCAAGCGTCGATCAAGGAGAACGCAGCTGCTGGGACAACGGTGCTCACTGTCAAGTTCTCTGATCCAGATGCGATTTCCTCGAACGTACTGATGCTCTTGAGCGCATACGTTCCGTTCCAGATCGATAACTCAAGCGGCGTCATCACGGCTACGAGACCGCTGGATTACGAGAAAGACCCGCATAGCTACGCTGTCAGCGTACGCGTCTGTGACAAAGTTGTGACGACTCTCTGCGGCCACGAAATCGTGACCATCAATGTGTTAGACGTCCCCGAAGCGCCAACGATGAGCCCCGTGACGTGTGCTGTGGTGGAGAACACGGGCGACATCATGACGGAGGACCGCCTGACCAAGTGCAGCGTCTTGGCTGCCGACCAAGATGCTGATTCCTGTTCGCGATACGATCTGATCGACACATCACTGTTTGCACTCGTCCAGTCAGTGGTGACTGACGACGTCACAGTCCAGTTTACTGTGAACAAAGACGTGTGCACGAATGCGAGTGTCTACCTGATTTGGCACGGCGGAAGTGCGTTGACGCACTCTATCATTGACTATGAAGAACAAGCGCAGTACGTTCTGGCGATGAACGTGTACGACCCCACCTTCGAGACCACTGGGCTCGTCACTCGCAGTTCCGTCACAGTGAACGTGATCGATGCGAACGATTGTCCGGTCCTGGCGTCTTTGGCATTCGCAGTGCGAGAGAGGTCGACTGCTGGGACGACTGTGGGGTACCCGCTTCCAGGGCGAGACCAGGACTATGGGGACGTGCTCTCGTACTCCATCGTCGGAGGTGACTCGCCCTCCGGACTCTTCCAGATAGACAGGTCGTCTGGTCAACTGAGCATCGCAAGGGACCCTACAGCCGCTGAGCTGGTGTTCCCCGTCAGCTACACGCTTCGTGTGAGTGTAACGGACAGGGCTCAGTGCGTCGCCACTGCGGTCATCGCAATCGCTACGGCGAACGCTAACTTCCCTCCAGTGTGGTCGAAATCGCTCCCATCCGCCTTCCTCGTGAACGAGAACGTCGCAGTCGGAACTCTGGTGGGATCGCCACTATCGCAATTCGCATCGGACCCAAATGGAGACACGATTCAGCTTACACTACAGTCCAAGGCAAACACGTTCTGCGCCGACACCTTCAGCCTCGGGCTGTCTGACGGAAGACTGGTCCTGCGCAGTGGACAGAACCTAGACTTTGAGTGGCGCAATTTGTTCGTGTGCACTGTGGTGGCATGCGATCCGTCGAACGCCTGCAGCGTGGCGGATGTAAAAGTCCAAGTGCAGAATGTGAACGAGCCGCCAAAGTTCAGCGAGAGCGCTGTGAGTTTCGACGTGAGCGAGAACCTGCCAGTGGGGTCTATCTTGCAACGATGCCTCAGTGCGGTTGACCCGGATATGGGAGACGGGATGGCTCTGCAGTACACCATCCAGTGCGCATATACGAGCGACTGCAGTCCGTTTACTGTCGCAGTGGAAAAAGACTGCAACCACACAGCCTGTGCGCGCATCAAAATGCCTGGAAGCCTCAACTTTGAGGCTCGGGGTCTGTACAGCTTCAGCTTGGTCGCGACAGACCCTGGGGGTCTCAGTGCCGTCACGAAAGTTACGATCCAGGTGACTGACGTGAATGAGCTTCAGTCGTTTGTTGGCGTCCCAACGAGCCTCAACGTGTCCGAGAACACTGACATCGGCACAGTGCTGTTTACAGTCAACGCAGTCGATCCGGACGCAAATACTTCAGCGTTTGGGGTGATGATGTACTCGCTGGTGTCGATTTACCCGACTGACATGGGCTGGGTGCAGATTAATGAGGACACTGGGGAGGTGCTAGTGACCGGAGTGATTGACTACGAGACGACACAGAGCTTCTCGCTGACAGTACGCGCCAGTGACAGAAGTGCAACTCCGTTGAACGCGACGACAGCGTGCTCCATTGCGGTAGTTGACGTCCAAGACACGACAATCGACAGCATCAGGCTACCGTCTGACGTGGCTGCTCTTTCGACCATCGGAGGTGAGGTCGTGACGCTCACTGGCACAAACATCGGCTTCAAGCAGCGCTCCGACAGCTCTGTAACGATCAAGCAACTGGAAGTGCGTTATGGTGCGTATGGGTCGGGGCTGCCGTTCATCGCGACGAATTGCTCGCTTGTGGATGGAAATGTCGCTGTACAGTGCGCCACTGGTAGTGGTGTCGGTGTAGATCTCTGTTGGATGGTCACGCTCGTGATGAACGTACCGACGATTGGAGACAAGACGTTCACAGCGACGTCAAGCCTCGCGCTGGCGTCCTACTCTGCTCCGTCAATTCAGTCGGTGGTGTGCCCCACTGCCTTTCCCACCGGAGGCAGCTTGGTCGCCAACGTGATGCTGCAGGGAGACAATTTCGGGGCTGGAGGCACAGCCACGACTTCCTCTTCTCCTTTCGTTGTCTATGGAAGTGGCTTGAAGGCTGCGAACTGCTCAACAACTACTTTTACCAACGGAAGTCAGGCGATCTCGTGCCAGAGCGTCGTTGGAACGGGTCGCAATCTGACTTTTGCAGTCACAGTCGGCGATCAAAAGAGTAACTCGCTGGTAACAAGCTGCCACTACGCTCCGCCAGTCATCACCAGTGTCTCCAGTATTGCAAACTTCTCCAGCATCGGAGGCAACGCTGTGGCTCTCAATGGCACGGGTTTCGGTGTGAAGGGGGCCGCAAACATCACTGCGTGGTACAAGAACGACCGCCACTCGTTCGAAGTGTCGGACTGCAAGGTGACGATTGACCACATTCAACTGACTTGTGTGACTCTGCCAGGCACCGGAAACCAGTTGCGATGGCAGGTCGAAGTGGATGAACAGCGCAGTGCGCTCTCCAGTGCGTTCGCTTCTTACGCACGACCCAACGTCTCGCTCGTGACGGGCTTCATCGATGTCCCAACCGCCGGTGGGTCTGTTTATCACGTTGAAGGAAGCGACTTTGGTCCGGACAGCGCACCGTTTGAAGACCCGATAGTGGAGTACACCACCGATGGGAAGCTCATTTACCGTAGCGTCAACTGCAAGCGGAAGTACACGAACCCCAACGTCCACAACCTGCTCGAGTGCGTCTCTGTCCCAGGCACGGGAGCCTTCCACATCTGGCGCGTGATCGTGGAAGGTCAGTACTCCGACTGGAGTATGCAGAACACCTCTTATGCTGGTCCAGTGGTGCTGAAGGTCTTCCGGCCCAGTGGAGAGACACTGTTGAAGACTGAGGGCTCGCAGGAGGTGGTCATCACGGGGAAGAACTTTGGAGAACTTGGCGTGGCGATTGTGTCCAGCGTCACGTACGGAGTCACGGGTTTCGAGTTCACAGCGAATAATTGCTCGATCGTTGTGAGTCACGAACGAATTCTCTGTACAACAGCGCCAGGCGTCGGCAGCCGCCTCACGTGGGTAGTGACAGTTGACGGTCTCGTGAGTGCGATGCCCACGATAAGCTACGCGAAGCCATTCCTTCTGTCAATCGGTGGACTGGGAGCTACAAACGGAACCATGGCAGGCAATGAACTGATCGTTCTACAAGGCGGGAACTTTGGACCCAGCGGCGTGCCAATCGACAGCATTTCGTATGGCGCTACAGGACGAGAGTACTTGGTCACGGCCGTCCTTTCGCACAACGACTCGGTCATTTCCTGCCTGACGGTGCCGGGAGTGGGTGGGAACCTGACGTGGATGGTGTCGGTCGGAGATCAGGAGTCGGCGATGACCGCCGCAGTCCAGAGCTCCTATGCGCCACCGTTCATATCTGCATACTCCCCGAAAGCAGCACGAACGGATGGCACGACTCAGGTCACGATCATAGGCTCGAACTTTGGTACGAACGTGACGTTCGCCGCCTCTCGAGTGATTTGGACGCCTCCTCAGACGAGCGTAGCCGCTTTCAAGATCCCAATCGTCGGTTTTGGCCAGCTGTCTACAACGGAAGAGTTTGTGAAAGTGCAGATCCCCGTCGGGTACGGCACTGGAGGTTCACTGGCAGTGGTGGTTGGCACTACGAGCATTCAAACGTCTCAGTCTATCACAGTAGACTACGAAGCACCAGTGATCGACTTCGTGAACACAGACGAAGGCCCAGCGTCGTGCTTACCTTCCTGTGTAAGTCTGACGATCTCAGGAAGCAACTTGTACGTGACAGGGCGGGTCGTTATCTCCAAGTCGCCAATTGCAAACAGCGATCGGAGCAGCTTCGGCAGCCAAGGCGTCGCGTTCTCCTCGTGGACTCATGACTCCATCACTGTGCCAGAGTTCATCGGACGTCTGGGATATGTGACGATGGTAATTGGTGAGAGCGTGTGGAGTAACTCGGCGCCATTCAGCTGGGAAGACCCCGTGATCCTGGATTGGAACACGCTCGGCGCCACCTGTGGCGTCTTGGACTGCAGCACATCTCACCAGCTGGACGGCGACCCGAGTCTCTACCGCACAGTGAAAACTGATACAACAGGAGTCTACAAACAGGAATCTGCTACTGCTGGTGGCGCCCGACTGAGCATGTATGTCAAGAACGTCGGTCGCAGTCCCGTCGTTACAATAGGAGGGAACATCTGCACCAACGTCCAACTCAGCACGCCCGTGTTCTCCGCGAGCGTCATTCTGATCATGGGCGTCACCAATGTCTCGCAGATCCGTTTGCTCACGTGTGTCATGCCGAGCGGTCAGGGTAAACAGCTATCGCTAGTGGTTGTGCGTGGAAGCACCCTCAGCAGCCCGCGGTCCATCAGCTACATCCCTCCCGTGGTCAACTGGGCCGCCTTTGGTGCGACTTCGGCGCCAACAGTTGGAAAAACACTGCCAATCAGCGGCACCAACTTTGGCACAAGTCCCAACATCACGCTTGGAGGAGCCCTCGAGCTGGTGATCTCACAGCACAGCCACTCGTTCATCGAGTTCACGATCCCTCCAGGCGAAGGCACCAACTTGACGCTGACTCTTAATGCTGGGAACCAAGTCTCGCAGTCGCCGTTCAGCTACGAGAAGCCCGTGATCTACGGCATGTCAGTAAGCGACGCGTCAACAAGTGGAGGTGGACTGATGACGCTCAAGGGCACTAACTTTGGCTCGAGTGCGCTGTCTTCGTTGCACGTCGTGGCTGTTGGCAGCGACTTTGCCTGTGCGATCCAGACTGTGACCCACGACCTGCTCAACTGCACTATCAGCGAAGGTCAAGGCAATGACTTGAAGGTCGTCGTGACTGTCAGTGGACAGCTGAGCCTAAACACCAACATCACTTTTGGTTATGATCCGCCGTTGATCTCGACCATCAGTCAGTCGGACGGACCCACGAACGGGTACACGTGCGGCTGCTTTCAGGACTCAGAGAAGTCGTGCGCCACGAGGACGTTCCCGTTCGAGTGTCAGTATTTGCAAAGCAGTGGGACTGCGAACTCAACAACACTGGGCAGCTACTGCATCGCTACGAGCTTCAATGGACAGTTCACCAACGTCACAGTCACCCAGGTGCAAGATGTCTTCTCCAATGGCAAGCCAGTGTACCAGAGCGCGCTCTACTCGTCAATCCAACTGACCAGTCTGAGTGGTGTCTGGTCTGTTCTACAAGCGGGTGTGACAATGTATAGAGCTGCCGTATCTACAGAGAGCCCACCGCCATCCAGTTGGACGAACGCAACTGCAGTTCAAGCAACACCAGTCTCCTACATGACCGTGTACCCAGGAACTTGCTCTGCAGTGGCTGCTCGAACGTGCCCAGCGAACACGGATCGCTGCGAGAGAGTGGCTATCACTCTGGCTGGCAACAACTTTGGCGTCAAGACGAAGGACTGGACGCTGCAGCTGGTCGGGGCGTCCTCCGCTTACGCATTGCCGACTATCAACATCTCAAGCGCCGACATTTTGTACTTTAGCCACACGAACATCAAGTTCTACCTCCCGCCTGGACAGGGCTACGACCGTCGAGTCAATCTGGAGGTCTCGAAGCAGCCTTCAGTCAACCAGTCGGTCACCTTTGGGTATAGGAAACCTGAGCTGATGGCTCTAAGCGCTCTGTCGACCAATCTGTCGACGTGTGGAGGCTACCAGATGGTTCTCTACGGTCGAAACTTTGGTACTAAGAACGCCAAAGTGCTCATTGACGGACGCGAAGCGAGAACGGACTTCCGCAGCAGCCACCCGCGAGCATGCGCTACCAGCAAGTGCCAGTTCAACACTAGCGGACCCTGCTTCGACGAAGCGAACGCAGTTTGCTATCCCTCCAAGTTCACCACTGATCCTTCGTTCGCCTACACCAATGAGTGCGCTTCTGCAAACCAAACACTGATTCTGTGCGCTTCGTCGACCGTGAAGCTGGATGGCGAGGGGTTGAGCGCTCATAGCGACTACACGATCACTGCGACCGTTCCCCCTGGGTACGGCGCAAGTCTCCCTGTGCACGTGGTTGTGGAGAACTACGCGAGCAATGCACTTCTGTTCTCGTACAACCAGCCCGTGGTGACAGCTCAGATGCCCAACCAGCCAGACGCGAACGGAGGCAGTGCGATCACCATCAGCGGCAGTGACTTTGGCTGTTTTCCCAACCAGGGCATCACCATCGGCTTTAAGGACGCGGGCTCGACCAGCACCACTCGCCGTCTGTTCACGAGTCAACTGGTAGGAGACGATGACACGAGAGGTATGTCGATGCTCACGAGTGGGAGTTCAGCAGCGTCAACAGCTTCGAACTCTTCGTCCAACGCGTCAGCTGCGTCGAGTATCGTGTGGCAGAGCGCCGCTGTGCTCATCTGGACACCACCAAAGACAAAGGCCGGGTCCACAAGCATCGTGCTCTCGGTGGGAGGCAACGTCATGTCCTCTTCCAGTCAGACAGATCTCAAGTTCCAGTGCAGCAACGGTTTCTACAAGACTACCAGTCAGTACTGTGACGAGTGCCCACCTGGTGCCACCTGCAAAGGTGGAGACACACAGCCAGAGGCGAAGCCTGGGTACTGGCGTGAAGGAGACTTTGTGTTGGCGTGCGACCCGAGCTACGCGTGTCTCGGAGCGAACATCTGTGAAGCAGGCTACACGGGCGTCCGCTGCAATGAGTGCTCGAGCAACTTCCACAAACTCAACAGCGAGTGCCGTGTGTGTCCGGACCAGAAGTGGCTCAACGTGATCGTGATCTTCGTGGTCGTGTTCATCGGTGCCGTGATCAGCTACTTGCTCACAAGGAAGGGCGTGAGTCTCGGACTGCTGTCTATTGGCATCGACTACTTCCAGACGCTCTCGATCTTTGGGAATGCTCGTATTGCGTGGCCTGAGAGCATCCTCTCGGTCTTCTCGAGCATGTCGGCGTTCAACCTGAACCTGGAGCTCATCGCGCCCGAGTGCTTCAACCTCCAGGTGTCCTATTTCAACAAATGGACGATGATCGAGATCTTCCCGCTGATCCTCACGGGCGTGTCGCTCACGCTCTTCATCGTGCGGTACCTCTACAAGCGCGTGGTGCTAAGGCGGACGACGCGGCTGACGTCGCACAAGCCGCAGCTCTTCGGCTCGACGCTCGTGATGATGTACTACCTGTTTCTGTACCTGACGCGGACGTCGCTGGAAGTGTTCAACTGCGTCGAGTCGATCCCGTCGGACGGTCACAAGTACATGGTGCCCATCTACGCGCGCTGCTTCGAGAAAGGCGGCATCCACTTGAAGCTCTTCCCGTTCGCCGTGCTCTCGTTCATCGTGTATTCTATCGGCTACCCGTTCTTCGTCTTCTTCACGCTCTCGAGGAACCGCGCGCTCGTGATGGAGGACCAGCTGCTGCGCGCCATGCAGAGAGGGACGAACCGCCGCACGAACCCCAACTGCTGGGAGTTCCGCAAGAAGTTCTCCAAGATCTACTACCAGTTCAAACCCAAGTTCTGGTACTGGATGGTGGTCATCATCCTACGCAAGTTCCTGCTCGCGGTGGTCGGTCTGCTCTTCCGCCAGTACCCGACGTTCCAGCTGGCGTCCGTGATGATGGTGCTCTTTGTGAACTACGCCTTCCAGGTGCGCAACCGGCCGTACATGAGTGCCTACGAGATGCAACACGTCGTAGACGAGTACGCCAAGCACGTGGCTTACGAGACGCGACTCGCGAAGGCGAGGGGTGAGAAGTACGTTCAGCCGGCGCACCTCCGGATCGTGGATGAGGGCCATTCGAACGCGCCGCTGGCTGCGTGGACACCTGGTAGCAGTCGCAGTGACCCTATCGGTGGTGGTGGTGAGGTGCGATCCCCCGGCGGCGGAAGCGCTCGACGACGGAACGAAGTCTCAATCATTCCCTCTCGACCAAGACAACCGCAGCCCCGCCCGCAGAAACAGAACATGAACGTGGTCGAGTACCTCTGGGATCACAACACGGTCGAGTCCACTCTTCTCTTCAGCGCCTGCCTCGTGCTGCTGAACGGCGTCATGTTCGAAAGCGGCCAGCTGGGCAACACCACCGACGGCTACAACAACATCTCCGCAGAGCTGCTCTCCGCGTGGACGATGCTACTCATCTTCGCCAGCGCCGTGTACTTCGTCATTGTGCTTATAACGGAGCTCATGGTGGCGCTGCGTCCAGACTACTTCACCAAAATCAACAAGGTGCAGAAGGTATTCAGTCAGCACTCGCCACTCAAGTCCAAGGCTCAGAAGCGCCGTGGTGTCGATGCGGTGAGCGATTTTGAAAGCGCGGACGATGACGAGGGGCTAGAGATGGTGGCGCACATGACGGCAAACCCACTGCACCAAAAGCAGGCGGAAGCGAATGCCCGCGTGTTGCTGCAGAAGACGCGCCAGCAGGACGCCATCCTAGCGCTGCAGGAGATGAAACTGCGTGGCCTCGAGCGCAAGCAGCACCGACGGGGCAGCTTCATGCTACCCCAGGTGCCTGGTGCGGTTGGCGGTGATGATGCTTTCGATGGCGAAACGGACCAGAAAAGGTCACCGCGTCGCCGCAGCCTCATGCAACAGCAACTGGCAGCGAGTGCGAGACGCGACTTCTCGTCGAGTTCGAACTCGGAGTCCGATTCAGAAGAAGGGGATGATAACCTCTCTCTTGCCGAGATCACGGCGCAGCTCATGCAGTCTGACGATGTTGATACCGGTGTCGGTCCACGTCGAGAGCGGTTGTAGGTTTACATAACTTCCAGGAAACTCTCACTCGTGGTAGACCTGACTGTAAAATGGCCTTGCACTTTTCCCAATCTGTCTACATCTGCGAGTACTTCGCGTGCACTTTCCGCACGAAGTCGAGTGTTACGAGCTTCTCGCAATCGCTCTGAAAGCTGTGCGACTGGGTCTCCGCCTCACGGATCCACTGCGCGACTTGCTTACTATCGACATCGCCACTACAAGGAGGATCTGAAGTCTCGACACAGTGGTGGCTTCGCTTTGTAGCGTCGACGTACAGATCGAGGTGCCCGAGGTGTCTGAAGACGTCTGCGAGGTTCCACCAGAGACTCGCGCGCTGGCTTCGCTCCGCATCAGAAGGAGCTTCATCGTCGTCGCCAGAATGCAATTCCAGCATATAAAGCATGAGTCTGCACGCGAGCAGGTAGTGACCTTGGGTCGCGGCTCGTTGGGCAAACTCATTGAGCATGTCCCACTTCCGAAGTGTGCTTTGAGCTGCGCGTGAGCGGCTCATGTTGTCTCGTGGCTGACTCCACGTGGTGTCCTTTTCTTCTTCGAACACGTGAATCTCCTTCTGCGCGAGACTCCATTGTCGGATCGCCGCGTTCCACGCTTCTCTACCTGCTGTGCGACTGGCTGGGTCTTGCTTCTGCCGCTCCAGGCCAATGGCACAGAGGCAGAGAATGTCGCGCTCCAAGTACGGACTCGGCGGCATGTCCTGCAGATACGTCAGGTACTCGACGCTCTGCGCCCACTCACCTCGCTGCTGGAGCTGCACAGCGGCAAGCAGCAGCCACAGTGGGAGCGATTCGTGCTGCGCGAAGAACTCGATGAGACGAGCCAGCATGCGTAGCGAGCCATTGAAGTTCTCCATGTGCATCATCACGACCGCCATGTCCTGCAGAATGAACGGATCGATCTCAGCAAGAGCATCTCGAGCTGTTGTACGCTGCTGGAAGAACTCGTTGAGCGCTGCACAGTACGTTTCGTAGGCTTGAGTGAGGTTCAACGCGTCGTAGGACGAGTACCATGCCATGTGGTGCGAGTATGCGAGTGCGAGGCGGCCTTCCCAGGTTACAGCCGCTCGGTTGAGTTTCCATGTTCGCTCCAGTACACTAGCGGCATTCCAGAAGTCTCCAGACGTGTACAGCCCCATCCCGAGCGCGAAGAGGATCTGCTCGACCGTGGCATCGGGTCGAGAAGTCAATTCCTCGTTGGCGACTCCTATTGCAGTTGCGAGAGTGAAGATCTCCACTCGAGCTCGCTCCTTCTTGATCACGCGAGCCATGAGCCAGGACCTCAAGAACAGCTTCAACTTGCGCAGCGAGTGCTTTTCCAGTAGCTCTTGGAACGTTTTCTTGGCTCGAAAGCGCTTATACGCTCTCTGGATCACGCGACTCGCTCTCTCGCGATGCCGCTCTCGTGTGGTGATAGCGGTCTCACGCCATTGCCACCGAAGGAACTTGTGCTTCCACCAGCGAAGGATCCGCCGACTCATCACCATTTTCTTCAGTCGGATGTAGCAGCGAACACTCCGCAGGAAGAACCGCTGGATGCGCTTCTCAGCCAGCTTCTTCACTTTTTCAGTGTCGTCTGCAGCAGAAATCGCGACTTTCGAGTCTTCCGACGCCTCCTGAAGCGTGAGTAGCAGCTGCTTCTTGATCTGCGCGTTGCGGAGATTCCGCACAAGCAAAATGATGAATCGCACGCAGGATTTCAGGAAGCTGATGGATTTGGCAGCTGCCTTCTGTCGCTGCATGTGCTCCCTGACTACCAGGTCCTGCTGCGATTTGATCTTCAGACGCTGTTTAGCAACGCAGCTCCATCGTATGAACGCACTTTGAATCACAACCGCCGCCCACTTGAGCTTTGCTACACGTGTCACTTGAGTTGGAGTGATCGAGTTCTCGTCTGGTTGGCTTGAGTCGACATCTTCGGCGCTCAGTGCGACGATCTCTGTCATCTCCTGGAGCATTTGGGCAATCTCACCGAAGTTCTCTTCCTCATCGAAAAGTGTGGGGACCACAACACTCGCTCGAGGCTGTCTGAGGGACCGGATTCTGCTAACAGAAATGTCGAACTCGTACGCCTGCGCATCGTCAAAGAGCGTCATCTCTTCCTCCGCGTCCTTCTGGCGCCGCAGGAGCGAGGCTTCGATGAGCTTCAGCTCCTTCTCAGTGAGTGTGAGCATGACGTTCCGCTTCTGCGGCAGCTGCGTCTTCGCCTCCACGAGCTCTCGTTGCCTTCGAAAGCTCTTCTGCCACGCGACGCGCTCCAACCAACTCGACACCGTCTTCTTTAGGTCCGCAAACGGCTTGGAGTAGTAGACGAGCTCATCTGGCTTGTTCGTGTCGCCCTGGGAACGAAGCCTCTCGACTTTGTCTGCGCGGAAGGCGTACCAGTCGAACTCGCTCTGGCCGTTGCGGCACCACTTGGCCTGCACGGGGTTGAGAAGATCATCTTCACTACCAGTTGGTCCATCCAGTATGTCTGGTGCTGGCTTCTGCCGCTTTGGGGAGGACTGGCGGTCTTTGTGATTCACTTTCGCAGTTGTCGATCGCTGGGGCTTATTGGCGCTCGTGACAGGCGTACGGCTTCGCCGATCTCTCCAGGAGTCCTCAGACGCCTGATTGGGAAAGTGCTTTTGCTGACAGTCGTCGCATTTCCACCGTGCGATCGCGTCTGCGGACGGGCGAACCTTGACCTTCTTGCCCTGGGGCGTGACGTGCTGCAGCTGCTGGAAGGCTGGGTGCTGCTTCAACGGAGGTGAAAAGCAGTACAAGTGCCGCCTGAAGGTGCATGTGGCGCAGCGGACGAGGAGCTTCCCGTTCGAGTTGCTCTTGCAGCGGTCGCAGCCGTTCAGCGATTCTAAATCGCCACGCTGCCGCCGCTTGAACACCTTGGGCTGGGCAGGTCCGGCAGCTTCTACTTCTTCTTGATCTGCCGTCTCAGCGTCAGCTGGTTGTCGGGCATCGGTCCAATTGCAACCTGACTTGTCCCACACAGGGCTGGTCGACAGCTGTTCATCGTTGGACGAGCTGAGTCCGTTGGGGTCGAGGTCGATTTCGTACTCATCCACGTTGATCTCCATCCCTTCCACCGCGTCTGGACTGTGCTCGCCATCGTCCTGTCGTCCGCCAAATGCCACCCAAGAGCCGGGCGCCATAGACTTGAGATTGCCGTGCTGAGCAGTTATGGTGTCGCCAGCGCATGTGTTTGCAGCTCCAGCGGACGGGAAGGAGGAGGAGAACCACTTCTCCATGTCTTCGTACTCGCCGAGTGGCGCTGCGAGGTCTTCTGCTACGCCCAGTCCAGTGGTCGCAAGAGGAGGGCTGCCACAGCCCGCTGTTGATCCGCCATCGACGCTCATTGCGCTGCACAACAGCCCTCAGCGTCTTCATCGTGGCACAGTGAATAGCCTAAGAATAGTGCAGACCTCATTTGAAAGATTGCATACAAACTGTGGTGGGTAGCGTATCACTATGGAGAGGTGAGTCGTGGTGTCCTTGGAAGTGGCGGTGGTCACTTTCGTTGAGAGAGAAACCGTCTCGCCTTCTCTCGGCTCCCACCTCTTCCGATTAATGTACAACGGAAGTAGACGTGGTGCTCATTCGCTTCAAATTTCGACTACGGCACCCCATGAGACTTGGATGTTCCGCAAGTGCTGCCCATTCCACTCGATCGGTTTTGATGACAAGGCCACCGAATGAACCTTGGAGTGAAGCTGACAAGGCAACTCTGCCAGAGAACTGGGCGACGTCACGGCACCCGACTCTCCTGTTGGCTTGTAATCAAAACGCTTACGAAGACGCCCATCCTGCATTGATCGCAAAAGTGTTGGATGTTTCACTCTCGCGCTCGGTGTGGTTTGTAATGACGACGAATACCGTAGGTCCAAGGACTGAACGAAACGAAATGATCCTGCTCCGACGCTCGTTTACACAGGATCAAAATGATGGGGGATAACCTCCGTCACTCGAAGCAGATCAGCGTCGTCCTACCTGAATCCTTAGAGGGCGTGGAACAAGCGGGGTGCCACCTATCGAGATCACGAGTGATGGGGACGCTGTCTCACTTTGGAAGTGCTGAAGATGCCGAAAGCCTTTCCTGAAGGTGAACTCTCGCACAGTTTAACGCTGCCATACCGAAGCGATACTGGAAAGACTGGAGAAGGGTGCTCGTCATCAAACCCGTCGCAGAGTCAGACTTCGGGCAAGAGCAAAGTGCAGGAGTGCACCCGTGAGCTGACCTCTTGAGCCATTCGCTCGGAAGCTGTCACTAACACAATGGCCGAACCGACCCCCCCCCCTCGTCCGATGCCTTTCACCTTCCTTCCTTCGGCTTGTCGCGTTCTGGTGGTCCCCGTGTGGTGTGGATTTTCGGAGCAGAGCCAGGCGTTCACGAGCATGCGCAACCGGAGCCCATCTCCTGGTAATCATCTTTATCAGATTGGAGGTGTTAGAAAACGTCACGTGATTACAGCCACGCGGACAGCACCTACAATGCAAAAGCGGCACTTCAGCAGACTCAATTAACAAGGAGCTGGACCTCTGGCTCTCGTGGATGATGTCGCCTTTGGGCTTCGCTCTCGGGACCGAGAACTGCGCTCTTTTTCTCTGAAGAGCTCACTTCTGAACTCGACTCCCAGCGCCCACCCTCCCTTCCCACACCACCACACTATCGAGATGCCAGGACAAGTCGCCACCGCGCTCACCATCGGCGCCATGCTCGCCGTCGCCCAGGTCGCTGCCATGCCGACGTACCCTGCCAAGATCCCGAACGGCTCCAACGTCAAGGGCGTCGCGGCGCTGGGCCACGTGGACCCCTCGGGTGGCGGGGATCGCAACGCCTTCGGCAAGGCCTTCCAGAGCGCAGGGCACGTGTGGACCACGGAGCTCTGCAAGGCCGACTCGGACGGCGACGGCCAGACCAACGGTGAGGAGCTCGGTGACCCGTGCTGCAAGTGGGTCGTGGGCTCGAACGAGAAGGTGCAGTGGGCCACCGGCGTGTCGAACCCGGGCGACGCTACGAGCACCTCGGACGCCTCTCTCTGGGCCAACGTCACGTGCGGCACCACCTCGGCCGTCGCCACGGGATCCTCCAACTCGACCTCCTCGTCGCCTACGTCGACCACGACCGCTCCAACTGCTACCGCTCCAACTGCTACCACTCCAACTGCTACCACTCCAGCGCCTACCAAGTCCGGCGCTGCGGCCGTCGGCTCGTTCGCTGTGGCCTCGGTCGCCGCCATGTCCGCCCTCGCTGCCATCTTTGCGTAGACCGGAAGCCTCCTTGCGGGTGGAGACGCTTGCTATCAAAGCCTCACTTTTGTAAACGAGCATAATATCATTCTGCATTCATTTCTCTCAATCTGTTTCTGGACTCTTCATACTTCACTCTTCCTGCGCTTAGCTCGCAGCTTAGTAGATAGAAATGCATGGTGCAGCCTGGCGCACCTCTAGATAATGTTCTGTGTATGCAACACGACTGAGACCTTAAGGGAACGCCAGCCCCTGGCCTCGCGTGATCTGGAACGGACTCTCGTCGCCGCCGACCTGGTGGGTCTGACAGCGGTTGCCCTTCCGCACCGAGCGGTCGCAGCCTGTGATCTCGCAGCGCCGCCCGCCGCCGTGCGAAATGCAGTAGCCATTGCCGCGGTCCTTCTTCTTGCAGCCGTCGGTGATACAGCGCCGGATGCCACCGTGCAGGTAGCAGAGGCCGAGCCGCTGCGTGCCTTTCGTACATCCGGGCACGCGGCACTTCTTGCCTCCGCCGTGCGCACGACACAAGCCACCACCCTGGGAGCTCTTGTCGCAGCCCTGCATCTGGCAGCGTGCGCCGCCGCCGTGGGTCTTGCACCGGTTGTTGGACTGCGCGCGTCGGTCGCACCCCTCGGCCACGCACTGCTTGGCGCGGCGGGAAGACTTGGACGACGCCTGCTTCGGCGCAGCGGCAGCAACAGGTTGGCCCGCCAAAGCTGTGGTTACGGTTGTTGATGGAGCGGTTTGCTTTTTCTTTGAGGCACTGCGGGCCGCCTTGAGCACTGGTGGTGGAGGCAGGCTCACCATCGCCGTCGGACTGGGGAGGATGAAGCTGTGCGGCAGTGGCGTGACTCGCGTAGGCACATTTGTGAGTGGGACGCTGATTGTCGGCGGACTCTGCATCATCTTCCAGGAGGAGCGCGCGGACCTGGCGGCGCCGTCCACAATATCTTCCCACGACTCGCGCAGGAACGAGTCCATGACCGGCGACAGCTCTGGGATGGCAGCTCCTGGCTCCTGCTTGATGGTTGGTCCGCTACTATTGCCAGCCACTGGATGCTGTCCATTGGTGAACGACATCCGTCCGTTGATCCGGAGCTTTAGGTCGGGGGACAGGCAACCGGCAGGCAGCGGCAGCGGGTCGTCCTTGACGCTACTGCCGGTGTTGCTGAGGGCGGCCGCGTCCGCATCGTTGTGCGCGAAGAGGTCCACGAGGTTCGTGAGGCTGAAGTCCAGAGGCTCGACCGAGAGTCTTCTTGTACTAGAAGAGTGGAGCGTGCCACCGGACTCGGGGTGGTCGAACATCATCATCGTGCTCTCAAAGTCCCCATCGTCGAGCAGGTCGGCCGAATTGGAGAAGTTGAGCAGCTCGCTGATGCTCGTGATGGATGCGCCGAGTGCGGCAGCGGAAGAGGAGGTGGGCGTCTCCATTCGCCAACGGCGAGCGAGAGAGGGCGGTGGCGATATAGGAGGAGACTTGCTGCTGGCAGAGCGCGCGTTGGGCAATGATCTGCGGTAGAAGCTGCAGCGACGCACGCGCTCCCGCCCGCGGACGGACGACAGGCGTCTCTGTCAACTCAGGATAAGTCGCTGGGAGTCGTGCAGCTGCTTTGCGAGGCAGGCAGTTCGTTCGGCCCTCTTCGCACGAGGCTCTCGTCCTGCTTCATGCTCTTTGTCCTGCTGCTTTTCGTCCTGTGTTGTCTGACCTTCCACGTCCTTGGGTCAGCAAAATCTCCCCTGCAAAAGGATTCACGTTTCCACCTTGAATTTGTAAGTGTAATTTACCATGAAACCTACCTGAAAGCAGCGACAATCATTTTCGGAAGCAAGTAAAATACATCATTAAAAAAAACGAAAGATAAGAATGCTGATCAGATGTTTCGGTTTGTTTGCGAGAAATGAGGGTATGTACTTTAAAGAGGTACTTCCGCTCACTTGTAAATTTGACGTTTTTCTTCGAAACACACGCTCGATCTTGACCACTTGACCATCCGGAATCACGT